>JASPKZ010005524.1:0-34238 GCA_030220185.1 Diploptera punctata
CCGCAGCCTCTATCTCACAGATCTTACGAACTGTTGCATTGTTTTGGTAGCAGGACTTTGAGGATACTCAATATAATGTACATAGTTAAGAAACTACTTTTCGCATAATATGTTATTTTCCGTTTAAATCACGATCTGTAACAAATGTAAAGAAAAGGTTGGGTTATATGGAATACATTGCCAAAACCGCATGTCTCTATCTCAAAGAATTTACGAGCTGTTGCATTATTTTGTTCGCAGGACTTTGCGGATACTATATATAAGGTACCAAGATAATAAACTAGTTTTCGCACAATATGTTATTTTTCGTTTAAATTACGATCTGTAACAAATGTAAACAACATTTGGGAGATATAGAATACATTGCAAAAACCGCATGTCTCTACCCCAAAGAATTTACGAGTTTTAGCTTTGTTTTGGTAGCAAGTTTTTGTTGAAACTCTATATAAGGTACATAGGTAAGAAGTTAGTTTTTGCACAATATGTTATTTGTCGTTTAAATCACGATGTGTAACAAATGTAAAGAAAAGTTTGGAAGATGTAGATTACGTTGCAAAAACCACGTGTTCCTACACCAAGAGTTTACGAGCTGTTGCATTGTTTTGGTGTCAGGACTTTGTTGACACTCTACATAAGGAACATAGATAACAAACTAGTTTTCGCACATTATGTTATTTGTCGTTTAAATCACGATCTGTAACAAATGTAAACAAAAGTTTGGGAGATAGAGAATACACTGCAAGAACGCTTGTCTCTTTCTCAAAGATTTTACGAGCTGTAGCACAGTTTTGGTAGCAAAACTTTGATGAAACTCTATATAAGGAACATAGATAAGACGCTTGTTTTCGCACAATGTGTTATTTGTCTTTTAAATCGCGATCTGTAACAAATGTAAACAAACGTTTGGGAGATTTAGAACACATTTCAAAAACCGCATGTCTCTACCCCAAATAGTTTACGAGCTGTTGCATTGTTTTGGTTCAGGACTTTGTGGATACTTTATATAAGGTACATAGATAACAAACTAGTTTTCGCACAATATTTTACTTGTCGTTTAAATCACAATCTGTAGCAAACGTAAACAAAATCAGGGAGATGTAGAATACATTGCAAAAAACCGCATGTCTCTATCTCAAATTTTACATGCTATTGCATTGTTTTGGTAGCAGGACTTTGTGGATACTCTATATAAGATACATAAATAAGAATCTAGTTTTCGCACAATATGTAATTTGTCGTTTAAATCACGATCTGTAATAAATGAAAAAAAAAGTATGCAAGATGTAGAATACGTTGCAAGAACCGCATGTCTCTATCTCAAAGATTTTATGAGCTGTTGCATTGTTTGGTAGCAGGACTTCGTGGATACTCTATATAAAGTACATAGATAAGAAACTACTTTTCGCACAATATGTGATTTGTCGTTTAAATCACGATCTGTACAAATGCACTCAACATTTTGGGAGATGTAGAATACATTGCAAAAACCGCATGCCACTTTCACAAAGAATTTACGAGCTGTTGCATTGTTTTTATTAGCAGGACTTTTTGAATGCTCTATATAAGGTACAGAGATAAGAATTTTTTTCGCACAATATATTATTTGTCGATTTAATCACGATCTGTAACAAATATAAACAAAAGTTTGGGAGATGTAGAACACATTGAAAAAACCGCATGTCTCTACCCCAAAAGAGTTTACGAGCTGTTGCATTGTTTTGTTGCAGGACTTTGTGGATACTCTATATAAGGTACATAGATAACAAACTGGTTTTCGCACAATATTTTATTTTTCGTTTAAATCACGATCTGCAAAAAAGTAAACAAAACTTTGCAAGCTGTAGAATACATTGCAAAAACCGCATGTCACTATGTCAAATATTTTAGGAGCTGTTGGATTGTTTTGGTAGCTGGACTTTCTGGATACTCTATATAAGGTACATAGATAAGAAACTAGTTTTCCCACAATATGTTATTTGTCGTTTAAATCACGAACTGTAACAAATGTAAACAAAATTTTGGGAGATGTAGAATACATTAAAAAAACCGCATGTCTCTATCTCAAATATTTTACGAGCTGTTGCATTGTTTTGATAGCATGACTTTGTCGATACTCTATACACGGTATATAGATAACAAACTAGTTTTCGCACAATATGTTATTTGTTGTTTAAATCACTATCTGTAACAAATGTAAACAAAATTTTGGGAGCTGTAGAATACATTGCAAAAACCGCATGTCTCTATCTCAAATATTTTACGAGCTGTTGCTTTGTTTTGGTAGCATGACTTTGTGGATACTATATATATATAAGGTACATTGATAAGAAACTAGTTTTCGCACAATATGTTATCTGTCGTTTAAATCACGATCTGTAACAAATGTAAACAAAATCAGGGAGATGTAGAATACATTGCAAAAAAACGCATGTCTCTATTTCAAAGAGCTTACATGCTATTGCATTGTTTTGGTAGCAGGACTTTGTGGATACTCTATATAAAATACATAGATAAGAAACTATTTTTCCCACAATATGTTAGTAGTCGTTTAAACCACGATTTGTAATAAATGTAAACAAAATTTGCCAGATGTAGAATACGTTGCAAGAACCGCACGTCTCTACTTCAAATAGTTTACGAGCTGTTGCATTGTTTTGGTAGCAGGACTTTGTGGATGCTCTATATAAGGTACAGAGATAAGAATTTTTGTCGCACTATATATTATTTGTCGTTTTAATCACGATCTGTAACAAATATAAACAAAAATTTGGGTGATCTAGAACACATTGCAAAAACCGCATGTCTTTACCTCAAAGAGTTTACGGGCTGTTGCATTGTTTTGGTTGCAGGATTTTGTGGATACTCTATATAAGGTACATAGATAACAAACTAGTTTTCGCACAATATTTACTTTTTTCGTTTAAATCACGATCTGTAAAAAATGTAAACAAAAGTTTGGGAGATGTAGAATACACTGCAGAAACGGCATGACTCTATCTCAAATATTTTACGAGCTGTTGCATTGTTTTGTTAGCAGGACTTTGTGGATACACTATATAAGGTACATAGATAAGAAACTAGTTTTCGCACAATATGTTATTTGTCGTTAAAATCACGATCTGTAACAAATGTAAACAATATTTTGGGAGATGTAGATTTCATAGCAAAAACCGCATGTCTCTATCTCAAATATTTTACGACCTCTTACATTGTTGTGTTAGCATGACTTTGTGGGAACTGTATATATGGTACATAGATAACAAACTGTTTTCACACAATATGTTATTTGTCGTTTAAATCACTATCTCTAACAAATGTAAACAAAATTTTGGGAGCTGTAGAATACATTGCAAACACCGCAAGTCTCTATCTCAAATATTTTACGAGCTGTTGCTTTGTTTTGGTAACAGGGCTTTGTGGATGCTATATATATAAGGTAATTTGATAAGAATCTAGTTTTCGCACAATATGTTATCTGTCGTTTAAATCACGATCTGTAACAAATGTAAACAAAATCAGGGAGATGTAGAATACATTGCAAAGAACCGCATGTCTGTATCTCAAAGAGTTTCCATGCTATTGCATTGTTTTGGTAGCAGTACTTTTTGGATACTCTATATAAGGTACATAGATAAGAAACTAGTTTTCGCACAATATGTTATTTCACGTTTAAATCACGATCTGTACCAATTGTAAACAAATGTTAGGGAGATGTAGAATACATTGTAAAAACCGCATGTCACTATCTCAAATAATTTACGAGCTGTTGTATTGTTTGGTAGCAGGAATTTGTGGATTCTCCATATATAGTACATAGATAAAAAACTAGTTTTCGCACAATATGTTATTTGTCGTTTCAATCACGATCTGTAACAAATGTAAACAAAAGTTTGGGAGATGTAGAATACATTGCAAAAACCGGGTGTCTGTCCCTCAAAGAGTTTACGAGCTGTTGCTCTGATTTGGTGTCAGGACTTTGTTGATAATCTATATAAGGTACATAGATAACAAACAAAGTTTCCTTACAATATGTTAATTGTCGTATAAATCATGATCTGTAAAAATGTAAACAAACATTTGAGAGATATAGAATAATTTGCAAAAACCGCATGTCTCTATCTCAAACAGTTTACGAACTCTTGCATTGTTTTGGTATCAGGACTTTGTGGATACTCTATATAAGGTACATAGATTAGAAACTAGTTTTCGCACAATATGTTATTTGTCGTTTAAATCATGATCTGTAACAAATGTAAACTAAAGTTTGGGAGCTGTAGAATACATTGCGAAAACCGCATGTCTCTATCTCAAAGAGTTTACGAGCTCTTGCATTTTTTTTGGTAGCAGGACTTTGTGGGTACTCTATATAAGGTACAGAGATAAGAATTGTTTTGCACAATATGTTATTTGTCGTTTTAATCACGATCTGTAACAAATATAAATAAAAGTTCGGGAGATGTAGAACACATTGCAAAAACCGCATGTCTCTACCCCAAAGAGTTTACGAGCCATTGCATTGTTTGGGTTGCAGGACTTTGTGGATACTCTGTATAAGGTACATAGATAACAAACTTCTTTTCGCACAATATTTTATTTGTCGTTTAAATCACGATCTGAAAAAATGTAAACAAAAATTATGGGAGCTGTAGAATACATTGCAAAAACCGCATGTCTCTATCTCAAATATTTTACGAGCTTTTGCATTGTTTTGGTAGCAGGACTTTGTGGATACTCTATATAAGGTATATAGATAAGAAACTAGTTTTCGCACAATGTGTTATTTGTCGTTTAAATCACGACCTGTAACAAATGTAAACAAATTATGGGAGATGTAGATTTCATTGCAAAAACCGCATATCTGTATCTCGAATATTTTACGAGCTGTTGCATTGTTTTGGTAGCAGGACTTTGTGGATACTCTACGTAAGGTTCATATGTAAGATACTAGTTTTCGCACAATATGTTATTTGACGTTAAATCACGATCTGTAACAAAGCTAAACAAAAGTTAGGGAGATGTAGAATACATTGCAAACACCGTTTGTCTCTATCTCAAATATTTTACGAGCTTTTGCCTTGTTTTGGTAGCAGTAATTTGTGGATTCTCCATATAAAGTACATAGATAAAAAACTAGATTTCGCACAATATGTTATTTGTCGTTTAAGTGACGATCTGTAACAAATTTAAATAAAAGTTTGGGAGATGTGGAATAGATTGCAAAAACCGCGTGTCTGTATCCCAAAGGGTTTACGAGCTATTGCACTGAATTGGTGTTAGCAGTTTGTTGATACTCTATATAAGGTACATTGATAACAAATTAGTTTTCGCACAATATGTTATTTGTCGTTTAAATCACGATCTGTAACGAATGTAAACAAAAATTTGAGAGATATAGAATACATTGCAAAAACCGCATGTCTCTATTTCAAACATTTTACGAGCTGTTGCATTGTTTTAGTAGCAGGACTTTGTGGATACTCTATATAAGGTACATAGATAAGAAAGTAGTTTTCGCGCAATATGTTATTTGTCGTTTAAATCACGATCTGTAACAAATGTACACAAAAGTTTGGGAGATGTAGAATACATTGCAAAAACCGCGTGTCTGTAACCCAAAGAGTTTACGAGCTATTGCACTGAATTGGTGTCAGGAGTTTGTTGTTACTCTATATAAGGTACATTGATAACAAATTAGTTTTCGCACAATATGTTATTTGTCGTTTAAATCACGAACTGTAACTACTGTAAACAAAAAATTTGAGAGATATAGAATACATTGCTAAAACCGCATGTCTCTATTTCAAACATTTTACGAGCTGTTGCATTGTTTTAGTAGCAGGACTTTGTGGATACTCTATATACGGTACATAGATAAGAAACTAGTTTTCGCGCAATATGTTATTTGTCGTTTAAATCACGATCTGTAACAAATGTAAACAAAAGTTTGGGAGATGTAGAATACAATGCAAAAACCGCATGTCTCTATCTCAAAAAGTTTACGAGCTGTTGCATTGTTTTGGTAGCAGGACTTTGTGGTTACTCTATATAAGGTACAGAGATAAGACTTTTTTCGCACAATATGTTATTTATCGTTTAAATCACGATCTGTAACAAATGTAAACAAAAGTTTGGGAGATGTAGAATACATTGCAAATACCGCATGTCTCTACCTCAAAGATTTTACGAGCTGTTGCATTGTTTTGGTAGCAGAACTTTGTGGATTCTCTATATAAGGTACATTGATAAGAAACTAGTTTTCGCCCATTATGTTATTTGTCGTTTAAATCACGATCTGTAACAAATGTAAACAAAAGTTTGGGAGATATAGAATACATTGCTAAAACCGCATGTCTCTATCTCAAATATTTTACGAGCTGTTGCATTGTTTTTTTAGCAGGTCTTTGTGGATACTCTATATAAAGTACATAGATAAGAAACTAGTTTTCACACAATATGTTTTTGTCGTTTAAATCACCATCTGTAACAATTGTAAACAATCGTTTGGGAGATGTAGAATACATTTCAAAATCAGCATGTCTCTATCTGAAATAGTTTACAAGCTTTTAAATTGTTTTTGTAGCAGGACGTTGTGGATACTCACTATAAGGTATTTAGATAGGAAACTGGTTTTCGCACAATATGTTTTATTCATTATTTGGTAATTGTTACATTCAACCACTTGTTAGACACGATGTTAATATCCAACTTAATTAGGACACAGTGCGTCCATAATAGAAACCGCAAAGCGAAAAGGACGTAAAAGAAATCTTTTCATACCAACTGTAAAAAAGAAAACATCATTATATTACAAGCAACATTTATGTACCTAGGGTATTATTATTATTGTTATTATTATTATGATTATTATTATTTAACACATGCCCCAAATGGTACTCAATGACCAATCACGTTTCAATGAATTTTACATCCAACGACATTTGTGTTTTACCTCTCTCTTTATCGATATCTCTTTATCAGCTCCTGCTTTTGTGATAAAGATAGCTCCTTCTTTTTACACGCTTAATATTAGCTTGACCTGTATATATCTAACGGAATTTTTGAACACGATTTTTACCCACTTAAAAACATTGGATCGACATGAAACTTTGTATACTTGTAAAGGACCAATGGCAATACAATAATTTCATAAATGTTTTGTAAGATTCTGACCAGGAATATCAGTACAATAAAATAAATTAATAAATAGAAACCGGTGTAATACGTTGCGGAGTTTTCGACTTTTTAGTCAATCGTTGTGAGAGATCAGTTGGTAGTGGTATATAAGTTCAGTAATCCATAGATCGCTGGTTCAAATCCGGACATTAGGATTTTTTAGAAGAGTATTAAGCTGTTAAATTTTAAAGGGATTCCGGTTTATGACAACCAATTAAACTAAGAATTGAAAAAAATAATAGTTTAAAAATACTAAAACAACACGCATTATTATAAAACCAAACTAAAAAAATAAATAACGGTTAAAAAACTAAAACAACACGCTTTATTAGTAAACCGAACTAAAAAAATGAAAAATAATTTTAATTTCCAAACGCGCTTGGGATAAAATTGAAGTGGTCAACAAAAAAAAAAAACATTTCCAACGCATCTAGAATGAAAATAGAGTTATCTACAAGAAAGAAAACAGTTCTACCATCAAAAGCGTGAGGTGATTTCATGGTGTTTACGATTTCTTCTTAGAGACCTCTTTTACGAATATCTCTTTATTATCAAATATATTAATTGATATGGAGCACCGCACGCTTTTGTTGGTAATATTATTTTTTTTGTATATAACTGTAGTTCTATTTCAGATGTGTTGGAGATGATAAGTTTTGTTGACCACTTTAATTTAACCCAAGCCTGTTGGAAATTAAAATTATTTTAAATTTTAGTTCGGTTTTCTAATAAAGCGTGTTGTTTCAGTTTTTTAAAGTAATATTAATTTTTTTAGTTTGGTTTTCTAATAAAGCGTGTTGTTTTAGTGTTTTTAAAACTATTATTTGTTAATATTCTGAACAGTTCAGAACATTGTTTTTCTCCAATAAATGCATTGAATATAGCAAATAATGAACAGATTCATTTACTTGTTTACCAAAAAAAATTAATAACCTATAATATTTATTATGGGTTTTTTTATCATTGTAAATAATAAAAGAAAATTTTCAATTACTTGCTTCAATGGAATATTCTTCTTCTTCTTCCTTCCAAGTATTAGGCCAAGGCCTGTTATGATCCTATAGAAAACTTTCCCTCCAGCGTTTCATAGGACGGCCCAGTGATCTTCGTCCTCTTGGTATATAATTATAAACAGCTTTGGGGATCCGATTTGAACACATTCTTTCAAGATGGTGTTTCCAATTTAGTTGGTACTGTTTAATATATTCCAAAATTGGCGTAGTCTTCAATTCTTTTAAGATATCGGTGTTCCTTTTCCGATCCCATCTGATGTAACCCGCTGTTCTGCGCATGAATCTCATTTCACAAGCCGTTATTCTGCTTTCATGTTGTTTTTTTATGTCCATGCTTCACTACCATAGGTCAACACTGGTCTAGCCAAAGAGTTATATAAACGTTCAATGGAATATTGTGGGATAAAAATATAACTAATACAAATTAAATGAATATATATTATACAATGTCCACCGATGTGGTCTCGAGGTACCGCGCTGCCTTTTCACGCAGTGGGCCCGGGTTCGATTCCGGGTCGGGAGAGGTTCCTGGGTGAGTTTGTTTTGGGATTTTTCCTCACCTGTAAGACAAATGTCAGGATGCTTAGGGCCCAACGGTCCCCGAACATCATCCGGTCATTATCATCATCCTTATCATTATCATCATCATCATTCACCGGTTTGGAAAGCAACGGAAAGCTACCACATCTATAATTCGCTAGCATCGCTGGAAAGCAGAGCATGAAAATGCTATGATTGCAGTGCAATACTTGCCCTCGGGCAGAATTACAATGGATGGATATCATACAATTGTTAAAAACATCATTACTTTTGGAGCAGAACTTTGGCCATTAACAACAAAACAAATAAGTATGTTTTGGCAACGGACATGGATTTTTTACAAAGGGCAGCAAGAATTTCAAGAAGAGGAAACATTCGAAAATCAGTTAAGGGAGAAAATGAAGATCGAAGACACAATTTTAGATTATATTAAAACTCAGCAATTAACGTGGTACTGACATATCCAGCGAATGGTACAGAAACGGCTACCAAATGTGTTTTGGAATGAAAACCTGAGGGAAGACGAGGCAGAGGAAGACATAGATCCTCCTGGAGGCAGGGAATATATTTATACATGAAGGAGAAACATCTACAATCAGGAGATTGGATGGACCAACAAAATTGGCTATTAGGAATCGGACGATTTCAAAGACATTAATCAACCGACGATATATCTATCTATGTTTATTATAATATAAAGTTTGTTTTCATTATTTCTCCACTAGGGTGCATTCTTATAATATTGCGATTCTATAAATAATACAATCAATTGAGTTGGTGTTTACTGGATGAAAATTCATACTCATTAATTAAATAAAATAAAACTTAGTTTTATTTGATTTTCATATTTATTAAGATATAATTCAGTGACAGCTGTTACGGTACACTATACCTTCTTCAGACATGTTAATAAATTATGAATTGTGTTATTATAGTACATATCAGTTGATCTAAGCAACAATACAACAATAATTTATTTAAGTTTTTTAATTTAACAAAGGCGATTCATTCAAATCAAGTTGAGAATTTAACAGTTTATTACTACTTTTCAATTTATTTATTTCTACAGCCTCCAAAAGGTCAAATTTCTTATCCATATCACAAACATGTAACATTGCAAAATTTGGATCGAAACAATGATTAAATTGTAATAGGATGTGAGCATATTTCGAATATTCTAAATTTCTGTTATATGCTCTCATGTGTTCCTTTAAAATATTAAAAATATGCTTACCACCTATTCCAATTTAATCATTGTTTCGATCCAAATTTTTAAATGTTACAAGTTTGTGATAAGGGTAAGATGTTGAGCCTTTTAAAGACTGTAGAAATAAATAAATTGAAAAGTAGTAATAAACTGTTATATCCTCAACTTGATTTCAATGAATCGCCTTTGTTAAATTTAAAAAGTTAAATGAATATTGTTGTCTTGTTGCTTACATCAGTTGATATGTACTATAATAACTTACTTACTTACTTACTCACTGGCACTATCGAACCCGTAGATTCATGGCCGCGTGGACATAAGCTCTCCATACATCCCTATCCTGAGCTAATGCTTTCCAATCATTCCCTGTATAATCTACTTCCCTCAAATCATAGTTAATGTTGTTCTCCCACCTCATTCTTGGTCTACCAACTGAGCGTTTTCCCTCTGGCTTTCCTACAGGAAGCTTCCATGCACGTCTTTCATTCCCCATACGTGCAACATGTCCTGCCCATCGCAGTCTACGAGACTTAACTGTTCTTATTATATCTGGCTTCCTATAAAGACCATGTAGTTCATTGTTATGTAGTCTTCTCCATTCACCTGTCCATCTCTCTTTGGTCCAAAAATTTTCCTAAGAACTTTATTCTCAAATACTCGTAATCTCCTTTCCTCCTTTAAAGTAAGAGTCCATGTTTCGCACCCATATAATATAACTGGTAGAATAATAGTTTTATATATTTTCAGTTTAACGTTTTTTGAAAGCAGTTGGGACATCAAAAGTCTCTGCAATGCATAATAGCATGCATTTCCAGAATTGAGCCTATGTTTAATTTCTTTGTGCGTCTCATTCCTATTTGTGATTATTGTTCCTAGGTATTTGAATTCAGTCACTTCCTCAAAATTTCCTTCATTTGTCATTAGCTGTCCATTTCCATTATATACTGAATTTCTACCTGTGACCACATATTTAGTTTTACTGATATTTACTTCCAGTCCTAAATTCTTAGTGTTACTCAATAGTGTGTGCGTGTTGGCCTTTAGTATCTCCCCGCTATCGTCCAATAGTACTACATCATCAGCTTAAACTAACAGCTTATTAATACCATTGAGTTGTAAGCCTTCCTCATTCTCTAAAGATTTAATGGTATGCTCTAGTACAAAATTAAATAGTAGAGGAGATAGTGCACCTCCTTGCTTCAACCCATTCTGGATTTCAAATGTGTCTGAAAACTGTTTGCCTACACGCAGCCTACTATGTGAGCCATTTAGACACATTCGTATAAGTCTAACTAACTTTTTAGGAATTCCGAACTCCAGCAGGATACTATATAACTTCACCCGCTTAATTGAATCATATGCTTTTTTGAAGTCTACATATAGTTGATGTACAGTGCCATTATATTCCCATTTCTTTTCTAAAATCTGACTTATACTAAAAATCTGACCTGTTGTAGACCTGTTTCTTCTAAATGCACATTGATAATCTCCTAGAATGTCATCAATGTAGGGAGTAAGTCTGCTGACTAATATATTTGTAAGAATTTTGTATGAAGTTGAAAGTAATGAGACGCCCCTGTAGTTGTTGCAATCAGTTTTATCTCCTTTCTTATAAATTGGTACGATAATTGATTCCTTCCATTCATCTGGAAGAGCTTCTTTTTCCCAAATCATACTAAGCAACCAGCGAATTTTGTCTATCAATTTTTCTCCTCCTGATTTTATGAGTTCTGCTGGGATCTCATCTGAACCTGATGCTATATACATCTTCAATTTTTCAATCGCCATTTCAACCTCTAATGCACTTGGCTCTGCGACTTGCATTTCTGCTGTCTGTAACTTTTCCTCCTCAATGTCCTGTTCTGTATGTACATTTAATAGCTGATTAAAGTAACTTTTCCATCTATTTAATACACTCCTAGAATCTGCAATCATATCCCCATTTTCATTTCGAATTATGTTTGTTCTAGCCTGAAACCCTTTCTTCTCTATACTAATTCCCTGATATAATTCTCTAATGTTCCTATTTTTTGCATTCATTTCAAGATCATTAATCTTCTCTCTCAAATATTCCCTCTTTTTACTCTTTAGTAACTTAGTGGTTTCGCGTCTAATACTACCCAATTGCTCTACATTTACCTCATTTGGCTCGTGTAACCATTAAATATTTGCTAGTTTTCTTTTCTTTACAATGTCGGCACATTCCTCATCAAACCATTTCTTGTTTTGCCTCTTTTTTAAACAACCAATGCTTTCTGATGCTGAAAATTTAATAGTATCTCTTATAGCCTCCCATTCTTTATTTATATCAGGTTCTTCTTCGTTTGCCACATTGTCATCTGAAGATTCCAGTACTTAAAATCTATTAGCAATTTTGATTTGGTATTCTTGCCGCATTTAATCATTTCTCAAGTTTTTTAATTCATATTTTACAGAATCATCTTTAGCATTCGTTCCTCTCATAAGCGATAGCCGTTGTCTGATTTTCACTCTGACCAGATGATGGTCCGAATTGCAGTCTGTCCCTCTAACTGATCTAACATCAATGATGCTAGTGTGCCAGCGTTTGTCCACTAATACATGATCTATCTGGTTCCGAGTTTCTCCATCTGGGGACGTCCAGGTGTATTTATGAATATCCTTATGCTGAAATGTTGTGCTCTTAACAATGAGATTCTTTGATGTGGCAAATGTGACTAATCTAACCCCGTTGTCGTTACTATCTTCATGAAGACTGAATTTGCCTATTGTTGGTTTGAATATATCTTCCCGCCCCACTTTTGCATTAAAATCTCCTAAGACAATTTTCATATGATATCGTGAAAGGCTATCAAATAAGCATTCTAATTCTTCATAGAACTCATCCTTGATATTGCCATCTTTATCTTCAGTGGGGGCATGTACATTTACAATTATAAAATCATGTCGTTTACCCTTTAGAATTATGTATGATATCCTATCATTAACAAACTTAATATCTCGGATAGCGGATAGGATCCTCCTTCTGACTAAAAAACCCGTTCCAAATGCAGGTCTTTCTGCACCCCCATAGAGTAATGCAAAGGTTCCTGATTCCTGACTACCTCCTCCTGGCCACCTAACTTCCTGTAAAGCGACTATATCCAAGGGCGATTTATCTAGTTCCCGCGTTAATATCTATAGTGCCCCACTATTGAATAAATTCCTTACATTCCATGTTCCTAGGAACATTTCCCTGTGTTTGAGCCTTTGGCATGGGTTCCCTGAAGTAGTCCCCGCCCGGAGAACCGAATGGGGGACTATTTGACCTCCGGAAAATCTTACCCCAGATGAACCCATGTCCGCATTTCTTGACGGTTGTATTTTTACGGTGAAAGATCGTCACTCTTTCGCCCAAGGTACTTTTTTCGTCTGGCTTATCACCTTCGACCAGTCCGGCATGGGTAACCCTATCGGCAGCAATGCTACTGCCGGCATAGCTCTCAGGATCATTTAAGCACGCAAGCCACTCCACCACGACAAGGTAAAGATACCATGGAATAACACAATTCATAATTTGTTAATATGTCTGAAGAAGGTACAGTGTTCCGAAACAGCTGTCACTGTATTATATCATAATAAATATGAAAATCAAATAAAACTAAGTTTCATTTGTATTTAATTAATAAATAATATGATCAAGTTGCAGTGAATATACATAACCTAACTTCTCTGATTTGTTTTCAAACATTGCAGTTTACATTAAATATATAAATATTTTAAAATACCGATAACTATATTTAAATAATGATTTGTGGGTAAACAGCTTAATTTTATTCGTTAAATAGTCCTAACAAATGCCACTCTTGATTATCAAATTCTTCAGATAAATTGAAAATCACTCGTGGAATTACTTATGATTATTACGTCCTGAGTGAGACATGTTACCAGGCAGAGGGCTTTAACACTTTGTGTTAATTGGATCTTAACTATTTCACACTTAGATTCATGGCCGCTTACATAAGTTCTTCACATACCCCTATCCTGAGTCAAAGTTTTCAATCATTCTCTGCATAATCTCCATCCATAGCGCGACAGGCCTACCTGCCAGCTGCTGCTCTCACATCCACAGGTGTTAATCACAGAGGTAGACGGCCATCCGGCCAGTGTGTGGATGTCATGTGGTCAGCATGTCAGGTCCCCAGACGTTACAGCTGGTTTTCTCAATCTGGAGTCGCTACTTATTGTAGCTACCCAAATGCCTCACGATGCTCGGTGGGCATCGGTCTCATACTGGCCGAAATTCCAAGGGAAAATTTCTTCCCTCGTGGAGACTCGAACCAGCGCAAGTCCTGTAGCTCTGCGCCAAGGTTTCTTACCTTAACCACTCGGCTACCCCAGTATAATCTGCTTCCCTCAAATCATGGAAATGTTATTCTCCCAACTGATTCTTTGTCTATCAACTGGACGTTTTCCTACAGTAAGTTTGCATGCTCCACTTTCATTCCCAATTCGTGTCACATGTCCTGTACATCGGAGTTTACGAGATTTAGCTGTTCTTACTATGTGTGGTTTCTTATAAAATCATGTTTTTCACTGCCATATAGTGTTCTCCATTTATCTGTCTGTTTCACAGTTTAAAAAACCCAGCCCATATGCGTTATTTTGAGTTTTTATAATAAAACCCAAAAAAAAAATTAATAGGGTTTAATGCCACAGATCCCCCCGTGGGCTATCGCCTCGACGTGGTGGGGGCGCCGAGTACTCAATGAACCAGACGACCAAATCGGGGAAGTTTAGCATTGCTAACTTGTTAGAGGTGAGAGGAAACTAAGAATAGTCCGCAACGTGGGAGATGTCTGCCAGAAGGTGACATCAACCAAGAAGTCTGCAACGGTCTACGAGGCGACGTGATACCAGGTGATCATCACAACGGCTCAAGCAGCAACCCTCTCTAAAGGGTTTAATACTTAGAGGAGCATGGATAGATGCTCTGAGGCAGCAGTCCTGTCATTATCCTTACCCTGCACAGCGCCCGTAACGCGGTCAGGGGACATTTATTATTACTGATTTATCTCAAAGCAAAGGCCGGATTGGATTTCAGAATACGACCACAGCAAGAAATAAGGACAACCGATTAGGGATAGCGGAGAGGATAAAAATCTGCACCTTGAATGTAAGAGGAATATGTAATAAAGAATTAGAGCTACAAATAGAACTTAAAGAGAGAGATGTGGATATTGCAGTCATCCCAGAAACTAAAAAGAAACTTAAAGGCTCTACAGATTTATCAGATTATATACTTATATACAGTGGTGTAAATCAAAACAAAAGAGCTTCAGCGGGAGTTGCTATTTTATTAAAACAAACATGGAAGAAAAGGATTCATAGCTATAATTGGGTTAATGAAATAATTATTAACTTAAGAGTAAATATAGACAGAGATGTTTTGACTATAATTGGAATATATTGCCCAGAAAATGTAAGAAAAGGAGAAACAAAACAGTTCTATGATACATTACAAGAACATCTAAACACCATAAATAAAAACGACCATATTGTTGTAGCAGGCGATTTCAATGCAAGAGTAGGAAACAACCCAATAAAATATGTACTAGGATCAAATGGAGAACAACTATTACATGAAAATGGAAAATCCTTATTAAAATTTTCAGCGTTTAATGAACTTAAAATTACAAACACATTCTTCAGACACCTTGACATCCACAAATATACGTGGACACGGAGAAATGATAAAAGTATAAATGACTATATTCTTATAAATAAAAAACTTTCTTCATGTATACAAGACACGAGAGTGTATAGAGGTAGCGATGTAGGATCAGACCATTACTTACTTATGTCTAAATTTAACTTATTAAAAAGATGGAAGAAGTTAAAACCTAGAGAGTTCATTTCTAAGGAAATATACAAGGTACATCTGTTAAGAGAAAATACTGTTAAATACCTATATCAACAAAGAATGAATAAATATGTAGAGGAAATAAATGACCAAACATATGGAAACAATATAAAATTAATGTGGGAAATATTCAAAAATATTTTACGTAAAGTAGCATCAGAAACTCTAGGGAAAATAAGGAAAAAATATATGAAAATGGGAATAGATTTTTGGAATGAAGACATAGCGGAAAAAATAAAGGACAAGAAACAAGCATATCTTAAATTTCTACAGAGCAGATGTACAGACGATAATATTGAATAAACGAAAATCAGCAATTGTTAAAAGAGAAATTAGAAAAATAAAGAGAGAGCATTGGGACAGATATGTGTCGAATTTAGAACACGGACACTAAGCTAGAGCATATAAAGTTATTAAACATTTAAATAAAAACGAAAAGGACACAATGCGGTTAAAATCCTATACCTCTTACACAATGGGAACAACATTATACATCATTGTGGAGAAACTTAGAAGAACAAACAATAGCCTTAAGAGAAAATGACCTAAATGTGGATAGTATTGGGTTTGAAGAGCTAATGTTAACAATGCAAAATTTTAAAACAAGAAATCGCCTGGAGCAGATAATCTAAACAGAATAATTCAAATGTGCATCGATTATATTTATTGTTAAGTTTCTTGAATTTATAAACCTTTGCTGCTGGAAAACGGGTTCTGTTCCGGATGAGTGGATGGACGCATTAACTTTTCCGATATATTATAAAAAGGTAACAGAAGAGAATGTGCAAATTATAGTGGAATAAGTTTATTAAATTCAGCTTATAAGATATATGCAAAAATGTTATCATATAGAATAAATAAAGTAGCTGAAACAATATTACGTGAGGAACAAAAATGGATTTAGAAAGGGTAGGTCAACTATAGATTGTGTTTTTACAATGGCCCAATAGATAGAAAAAAGAAAAGAATTTAATTTACCCATGCATACAGCTTTTGTTGATTATACTACAGCATTTGATAGTGTAAGTAGAAATAAATTATGGAACATACTAGAAATGAAAGGAATTCCTCAACACCTTATAAGAACCATTCAGAGTTTATATATAGAAACAAATTTGCAAATAGTCTGCGGAGATAAAATTAGTAAACTAAACATAGATATAAACCAAGGACTAAGACAAGGGTATCAATTGTCACCAGTATTATTTAATTTATACTTGGACCATGTCATATATGAATGGCAAGAACATATTAATATAAATAGTGTATTGACAACTCTGCTTTTTGCAGACGATCAAGTAATAATGACAGCATCAGAAAATGCTTTACAACAATATCTTTATACTTTAAATAATATCTCTCTAAAATACAATTTAAGAATATCTACATCTAAAACAAAAATATTAGCTCCGAAAGGAAAATGTGCAATAAGAACAAAAATAATGATAAACAATGTAATTATAGACCAAGTTCATAATTGCAATTATTTATGATGTCATTCAGACAATGACAGAAATTTTGAAAAATACACTAAAATACAACGATTCAATTATCTACGTGGCACAATTAAATGCATTTTATTGAATAAGACTAAAAAATAAACTGTTTTGAAGTTTTACAAATTATTGGCAGTTCCATCTCTTATCTATGGATGTGAAACCTGGACATTAACAAAGGCAGATAGTAAACAAATAGAGGCTGCTGAAATGAAGATGTTGAGAGCAATAGCAGGATACCAAAGAACCGATAAAAAGAAAAACGAAGATATACGAACAGAACTTAATATATTTGATCTCTGTGAAAGAATAAAATATTATCAAAATGCTTATCTTCAACACGTATTAAGAATGAATGAACAGCGCATACCACGAAGAACGTATAATTATAAACCAAAAGGGAGAAGAATGTTGGGAAGTCCATTGAAGAGGTGGAAGGACCAATTCGACCTATAATGAGATCGGAACAGGCTATTGGGCTTAATCCTTGTTGTTGTTGATGATTATGAATACCACAGATCCCAAACGCTGTACGCTGGATTTAACAGCTTGACTGTTTAAACACGTTTATTAAAAATTATCCTAAATATGTAGAAGTACATCAAGACAAACATTCTAAAATTCCAGAAAATATTTCTGGAATTTTGGAATATGTACTTATTTACAAATATGTTTTGCATATGCAGAAACAGATATTTATTGGAAAAATATTTGATCGTATTTAAGCTGAAAAAAAACTAATATTTCTGATTCTGTGGAACTTTGGATAGACTTAATAGAATGTTCTGGTCTTCAAACGCATGAAGACAGTATTCAACGTAGGATCCGTTTTGTCAATACACTATCTTGCAAATATGGTAGGAATACGCTTATCTTCTGATCAAGAAAATCAGGCTGAGTCTTGGTTGACAAGCAAACACCCTGAACGGCTTGTACAATTTTTAGCCTTTAAAATTAAAGATAAACAAATATATCCACATCAATGTTTGCGGATGATGTAATAGAGAACTTTAGTATTTTCGAGAAACGTTCTAAAAATGAGAACATTAAAGCTTTCTGTAACTTTTTGAATGAACTGAGTTGTTGCCCAGTTCATTCAGCATCAATAGAGCGAGTGATTTCAACTTTTGGATTAATATAGTCGGAAAATGCTTAACAAGTTGGGTTGTGAAAAGTTAAAAAAAATAGTAAAAGCCACAGATATCTTAATAGAAGAATATGATGTTGAAGAGTGTGATTCTGATTTAGAAATTTAAGTATTTGTTACTACTTTTAATAACAGTTGTATGTTGTGAATTAAATACACTGTTTGAAAGAATAACACAATTCTACAAAAAACAATTGTTGCCCCGGATACCTCAGCGAATTTCTTTGTTTTTAAGTGCACGATTAAGAAAATATATTGATGAAAGTGTTGAATGTGCTCTAGTTTTTATGATTTTGCTTATCTTATATCTTAAAAACTAAATGGCTTGTTACTAATAAACTGTATGTTTCCAGTCATGATTTGATTGCTTCTCCATTTTTTCACGTATACGAACATCACGTGATCCCCACTCCCACACCCCTCACTCCGCACATCGGCCGTGATCTCACTTATTTGACAAAATTAAAGTACTCACGACCTGCATCTGGATAAGATAAAATAATTCTTCAAAGCTTTGGACAACGTAGTAAAATGTTTCAAATACATTTGTGGAAAATTTCCTAAGCTCACTATGTAAAAGTTAAAAGGCAGAATATTTGATGGTCCTCAAATTCGGCAATTGATGAAAAATGCAAATTTTATCAAAGTTATGACTGTTCCGGAAAGTGAAGCTTGGAAGGGTTTTGTATTGGTAGTAGAACATTTTCTGTGTATATATAAAGCACCAAATTATAAATAAATTGTGCAAAACATGTTGATAAGCTTCAAGAATCTGGGGGCAAATATGAGTATAAAGTTACACATTCTCCACAGTCACCTGGATGGATTTCCGGATAATTTAGGAAATTATAGCGACGAACAGGGAGTGCGCTTTCACTAGGATGTAAAAGAAATGGAGGAAAGTTATCGGGGTAGATGGGACCGTCACATGATAGCAGATTATTGCTGGTCTTCAAAAAGAGATTGTCCCCTAAAACATCACAGAAGAAAATCTTATAAATGGCTTTTCGCTGAAGTATAACATGGGCTTTTGATATTTTTATTTCTATTTTCGTCGGTGTATACTAATTTTTCAAAACAACAGTTGTCAATATAATTAAATCTGTTATATTTTTTTCGTATTTTCCGATTTTTGTAATATAAAATGAATATACAGATTAAACAAAACAGTGCAAATCTTCCAAAATCATTGACAGTTTAATGAAATGTGAAGATAAATACATCCGAAATTAATCTTATATCATGGGCAAGAAACCCACTGTGTAATTTATCTTTATTATTTGGTTGGACCATTTATTTCTCTTTTTAGTATCTTGACTAGTAATTACTTTTTTACAAACAGTGTTAAAGATTAAAGCAAGTTCAGAAGTTTTTTTTTTGGGTAGTTTTAAGTGGGGTTTTTTAAAACCCACCCGGGTTTTTTTTTGGGTGGGTGGTTTTTAGTAAATCCTGGTCTGTTCATCTCTCCTTGGTCCAATTTTTTTCCTGAGAACTTTATTCTCAAATACTCGTAATACTTTCTCCTCCCTTATAGTAAGAGTACATCGTTCGCACCAAATGGGCGAGTAACAGTTTTATATTTTTTTCAGTTTAATGTTTTTTGAGAGAAGTTGGGACGACCATTAGATCTTACTTTATTATTGTTTAGTTTAAACAAATATAATATTACTGTGGATTTTGTATTTGAATGCAACATATGTGTGTCCTGGTGAGTGGAACAGAAAGCCATATGGCCTTAACTCCACCAGGTGAATAAATAAATGAAAAGAGAAAAGTCGTTGAATAAATTCATGTACGATCAACAGAAGTCTTTAAGAATCTGTTCCTATTTAAATGTACAAAGGGAATCTTTAAAAGGAACTGATATTTGGCAAAAACTGATGGTAGGGAATTCTGTAGTGAAAAAAATTCCCTTAATTAAAGAAAAATGACGGGGATTCTTTACAATATGTGTCGCATTTTTTTTTCTTAAGTTCCGATCATACACCATACGCATGCGCCAACAAACGCGAAGCTGTTTACACTATGGAATCACGGGATGCAGCCAATATATACATGATATTTAATGATCCTAGGAGTTAACCTAAGGCAATTTAAGTACTCTATCCTATGAAAGACAAACCTAAAAGCTAACCTAACGCAATCTAAGTACTGTAACCTGTGAAAAATGCAACGCCTAAAAATAGATAGTAGGTTCTGAAATTCTGTACTGTATGTGTACAGTTAAATAGTACATAATGTATGTTGGCTGCACTGGTACACGTCTTTGTTGTTGTTGTATTGAATATTCGTTAAAATCAATATGACTGCCACGTCTTCATGGTACCTACGCATGTAGTTAAATATCATAGAAAAAACTGTAAAAATAATTGTAAATGGTGGGAAATAATTTGAAAATGAAACTTTTCGAATAAAATTTGACAGGAGTTTATGAAGGAATTATACAAGCCGCGTCACAATTTGTAAAGAATAGCCGAAATAACGTATTGTTTCTGTGAACATTTACAAGAGAATGAATTTCCAGGTGAACTATATTTCCTAAAATCCACTTCAAGCGCAATAGAATATCCCCAACTAACAGTGAAAATGGTTTATCTTATACACCGAAACCTACCTTCAATTATCTCCCAGAGAAGCGTTGTGACGTACAAAGGCCGTGTCCAAAAAATACCTGCCGTTTTTAACTGCAAGTCACTAAAATCATACGCCAAATCTCTCATTTTAACTATACGGATATAATACAACTGCTGGATTAATAATAATGATAATAATTCCATGGTGCGACAGGCCTAGAAGGCCCTTAGCCTACAAGCCGGCTCCTAGCCTCACATCCACACCTGTCAATCAGAGGTGTAGATGATCATCTAACCAGTGTAGAGGTGACATGTGGTCAGCATGTCGATTCACCCAGTCGTTATAGCTGTTTTTTTCATTCTGGAACCAGTACTGATCCTAGCTACCCAAATGCCTCACGATGCTGGATGGGCCGAAACACCATGAGAAAATTTCTTCCCCCTTGCAGTCTTGAACCAGGGCAAGTCTCGTAGCTCTGCGCCAACCACTCGACTATACGGCGCGGGACACTGCTGGATTGATAGATTGGACAATCCTCTGTATCGCTGTCTGCACCGCATCCTGCCACACACTACTCCTCTCTTATTTAAGCAGTGAGTCCATCTGTTCCGTACAATGGGTCTCTATTACAGGATTCTGGATTCGATTTATGTAATTGCAATTAAAACCGACAGGTGTACACGGCCTTGTTATATCTGAACGCTTCTTTGAAAGAAATTTGAAGATAGGGTTGGCACGTTAGATAAACCTAATGTCATCAGTTAGATCATCTCTGCTTGTAAATACAGTAAGAGCTCCTTACTCGCAGGTTCAAAAATTGCTACACGCTTCCTGTATTCGCGGCTAAAAATTTCTTTATTCGGGGATCCATTCTGTATATTAGAAGGATTAGTATTCTTTGTTAACCAACAGCAGTTTTTTTTTCTGCAGTCAGGTGTCAAGGTGGCTTTTTCAAATAGTGATTCGAACCAAATGGACAAATTAATATCAAAGTAAAACAAATCTTATTTTCACTAACCCTAAAGTTCATTGTTAAAAGCTGTTGTATTTCACGTGCCTACATCGCCATGATCGGTATATTATTGTTTCAACTTATCACACGTGGCAATACTTTTGATTGAATAACACGTGTCTCTTGTGCTTTGTTCCTAGTTTATAATGTCGAGTAAAAGGAAAAAACAATTAGTACCGAAGAAAAAACATCAGTGTTGCCGCTTAAAGTAAAAAGGATAAATGCTTGACCATTTATAGGCGTTGGCGAGTCGTTTGCGTCTATATCACGCTGTTACAATGTTAATGAATCTAGAAATCCCAAGACAAATAAAGGAATTCTATAGCAGAATTCACAGATAAATATCAATCTTAATTGAAAGACCTTTTAAAGCTGCAAAACAGGAAAAAATCACTAAGTTCTCTAAGTCCTTGCCTAAAACCTACAGTAATAATTCGTACAAATAGTTCAAAATCTCTCATAAATTGATTTTATTTTGATAACTTTAATTTTATTCTGTAATCTTGGAATCAAGAAATCCGAAGACAAAATAAGAATAAGGAGCTTTTACTGTTGTCTATGACATGTGCTGCTCGTAAGAATGGTAGGACCTCCTGTTACTCTATTCAGTCCTGCGAAATACGTGGGCATAGTTCTGCAGTGGAAAACAGCAAGAATCATTTGATGAGGAAGATCATACAAAAGAGGATATGTTACACGCATGAGCGCTACTGAAATGGGAAATTGTTTGTTGAATAGTAGTGGTACCTTTTTACACGCTTTATATAAGGTTGACCTGTATCTTCCTAAAATTGCCATCTCTGCCATTAGAGGATCAATTTCAATTTTAAGAAAATATTTTTTTTAAATTTCTACTTTGTAGTATGTAAACTTCAATTAGGCCTACAATTTGAATGTTTTAATGTGTATACAATATATATTTCATAAATTCAAAAAAGTAATTATCTGTATCAGTTTATCCTTGAGGCAATCCTCTACGAGGAAAGTTGCATGTATTAATAAAAAAATCTACGTAACGGAATTTGATAACTCGATTTTCACCCACCTAAAATCATTGGATCGACTTGAAAATTTGTATACTTGTCAAGGACCATTGACAATACACTAATGTCATAATTTGGTTCTAAAATACTGGCCAGAATCATCAAGAAATTAAAGAAAAAAAACTGTTTGCGTAATTATGTAACGGAATATTTCAACACGGTTTTCACCCACTTAAAATCATTGGATCGACTTGAAACTTTGTATACTTGTAAAAGACCAATGACAATACATAATGTCATAAATGTTTTCTAAAATCCCTCCACAATCATCACAAAACCAAAAAAAATTGAAACCAGTATAATAGGTTGCGGACTTATCAACTACTTAGTTAATCCTTATAAGAACTCAGTTGGTAGAGCGGTAGACTGCAGTGGTATATAATTTCAGTAATCCATTGTTCGCTGGTTCAAATCCGGCCCGGATGATTTTTTGTAGGAGAGTATTACTTTTAGCTGATACTAAAATATTATCCAATTTAAAGGTATTTACATTTTTATCTTATTCTGTAAAATATTAAAACTAAAAAATAAAAAATGAATAATAGTTTAAAAACTAAAACAACACGTTTTATTAGAAAACCGAACTAAAATATGAAAAATAATTTTAATTTCCAACACGCTTGTGATGAAATTGAAGTGGTCAACAAAAAAAATCATATCCAACACATTTAGAATGAAACTGTAGTTATCTACAAAAAAGTTACCATCAAAAGCGTAGGGTGCTTTTTATAGTTTGTACATTTTATTCTTAGAGACTTTACTTTTACCAATATCTGTTTATTATCAAATATATTAATTGATATAGAGCACCCCACGCTTTTGATGGTAAAATTATTTTTTTTTTGTAGATAACTCAAATTTTATTCTAAATGTGTTGGAGATGATTTTGTGTTGATCACTTCAATTTTCTCCCAAGCGTTTTGGAAATTAAAATTATTTTTCATATTTTAGTTCGGTTTTCTAAGAATGCGTGTTGTTTTAGTTTTTTTAAACTATTATTCATTTTAAATAAAGAAAGTAACAACACGTCCTGATAAACCTATACTCACTTTCATGATAGAATATACATATGTTTTCTCCTAGTGTTTGAGCCTGTAAGAAAAAACAACATGCTTATTTTCTGTAATTCATTAAGGATAATACTACAGAAATGTGTATATATATGATAGTTGGAACGATATCCCGCTACCTCTCGTGTAAATTGAGAATACTACATTAGTATATGTAACAAATATAAATGTTTGTGTAAGGATTGCTGGGTAGCTCAGATGGTTAGAGCGCTAAACGTACAAAGTTTAGAAACTCGGGTTCAAATTCCGACTCAGGCATTTATCTTTTTTTTATGTCGGGTTTGATTACCGGTCGGAGCAGACTCCAGGGTGAGTTTTTTTATCCGGGTTTTCCTCGCCTGTAAGACAAATGTCAAGCCCAACGGTCCCCAAAAATCATCCGGCCATCATAATCATCGTCCTTATCATTATCATCATAATGATCCCTCACCGGTGTGGAAAGCAACGGGAAGCTACCACACCTACAATTCCCTAGTAAAGCTGCAAGCATAGCATGAAAATGGTATGATTGCAGTGAAAGACTTGCCTTCGGGCAGAATTAATATGGATGCATGGATATGGATATAGTAGGAGTTTTATTAGACTAAAAGTAAGGTACTAACTAACTCACTCGCAATATCGAACCCGTATAGGCGTAAACTCTCCATGCATCCCTATCCTGAGCTAATGTATTGTCATAATTTCCTGTATAATCTACTTCCCTCAAATCATTGTTAATATTATTTTCCCACCTCATTCCTGATCTATTAAATACTCTCTTTCTCTCTGGTTTTCCTACAAGAAGCATCCATGCTTCTCTTTTACTTCCCATTCGTACCACATGTCGTGCCCATCGCAGTCTACGAGACTTAATTATTTTTATTATATCTGGCTTCCTTTAAAGACCATGTAGTTCACCATTATGTAGTCTTCTCCATTCACCGTCTGTTCATCTCTCTCTGGTCCAAAAATATTCGTAAGAATTTTATTCTCAAATACTCGTAATCTCCTTTTCTCCTTTAAAGTAAGAATCCGTGTTTCGCATCCATACTGTATAACTGGTAGAATAACAGTTATATATATATATGTATATATAATGTTATTTACAAATATGGGTTGCACGGACAGTAAGCCGTAATGCGCTGTAGACAGTCCGTATCAATCAAATAATGTCTAGTATTAATATAAAATAGAAAAAACACAGTAGATAGTAATATAATTAATTATACGCCTACATGAATTATGATTCATAAAATTATTAAATATTAATAAAATTACACTTTGTTTATATATTTATTTATTCACGAATGAGTGTTGTTCTTATTTTCCTCGTTTTCTCCAGAAACTTTCCCACGTTTATCCTATTTTCTGAGTTTACCATTAACTCGTAGCATGCCAATCAATATATTTTTATTTGAATTTAGAAATATTTCCGGTAACAACTGACGCCTCCAATATTCTAAATCGTTACTTTTCCTGACAGGTTATGAATTTCATATTCGAAGCTCCCGCATATTGGACATAATCGCATATCGTTATCGTCGGTAATTTTTAGAAATTTCCATCCTTCAACCTAAGTCAAGCAAAGCCCTGATCTCTCTATTAATCCTAGATCTATATATATATATATATATATATATATATATATATATATATATATATATATACTCTATATACACACGGTGTTGCAAAAAACGCTTACAACGAGGTGAGGTGGTATGTTGAGATATGTTGATAATTTTTTAATAAGGTACCATTGTCCGGAAATGATGTGTTTTCACACAATGAGTAGCTAACTTCTCAATAGCTCGTTGGTTAGATTTAAACACTCAATACCGGACAATACTTTCACAGTCACATCAAGTTTTCAAAATATCCACCTCACATCTCATTGTAGAGCATGCATCGGCGATGTAGTGGATTGGCGCACACGTTCAAATACGCCTGGACTAGATTGAATTATTTGTGTAGCAGCGTGGATTCGGGCTGTAAGATCCATATGTGACTCTACTGGACTCTGTTAAACATACAGTTTCATGTCGAGAGGGTTAAGACCATGGTATCGGTCCCCCTCTTCCAATCCATGGACCTGGAAACATGGTATCCAAATTTCTCCTCACATTGGCGTCGAAGTGAGCTGGAGCTCCGTCGTGTTGCAGCCACGTTGCTTTGCGAAGCCACATCACAGGTTTCGTACCTTTGAGTTGTTGTCAAGGGACGATCAAATTCGTCGAACTAACACTGATCTTTATACATAATTAATTAGACATAGTGTGAAAACGCATCATTTCCGGACATTGGTACCTTATATCTCAATATACTTCCTCACCTCCGTTATCGGTTTCTTGCACAACCCCTGTACCTATATATATATATATTATATCTATATATATATATTAATGTTGTGTTGAGCAATGGCACATGGGATGATGATTGAAATGTTGGAATCAGTGGCCCAAGGGGCCCGACCTTGAATCCATGACGGGGAAAACAAAAAATGTTTACTACTTATACTTATATCCGCGTAAATCTACAACATACCATATGTGTAGGTTTCTAATAATATAATAGATAAGATATGGATTCCTTTTTCAATATATATAATCTATATATATACATATATATAAAGTATGAATTCCTTTCCTTTCGCAACTTTTTTTTATATCTTTATATATATATATATATATATATATATATATATATATTATATATAGATATATATACACATATATGTATGTATGATTATTTTTTCAAAAACTTGTTCAGATGTCTTTATATATAGTATAAAGGGACATCTATGATTATTTTTCCAAAACTTGTTTTAGATTGTATATATACATGTTGGACCGCTCGAATGGACCTAATTTCAATTGCTTGTTACTGGCAAACGGTTGAAGATAGAAACTTAAAACAACGTTCATATTACAGAAAAACTCACCAAGTTTTGATATCCAGATCACCACATCTCTATATGAGCCCCAGCAGTCACTGTGACGATATCAAATCGATGAACAATTTCTTGCCAAGTACGTTGGAGTATGTCTTCTGGAATGTTCTCAATAGCCTCTATGATGCGCTCACGAAGATCACGAAGGTCTTTGACTGGGGTGGTGTAAACTTTATCTTTGACATAGCCCCAGAGAAAGAAATCCAGTGGTGTTAAATCGGGAGATCTCGGGGGCCACGCGATTGGTCCTCCCCTACCAATCCAACGGCCAGGGAAAATGTTGTCCAAAGTCGTACGAACTTCATTGGACCAGTGGGGAGGAGCACCATCTTGCTGGAAAACGATGTTAGGCTGCAGTTGTTTCAATTTGTGGAAAGAAGAACTGCTCCAGCATGTCAAGATATGTGGTACCACGAACAGTTTTTTCTCGGCGAAGAAAAACGGTCCAATGACCTTATTATGTGACAAACTGCACCAAACATTCATCTTCGGACTATCACGAACATGCTCTTGAATAGCGTGAGGATTCTCCGATCCCCAGATCCGCACATTATGCCGGTTTACCTTGCCTGACAAATGGAAAGTGGCTTCGTCCGAGAAGAAAATCTTGGTCATGAAGTCAGGATCAGCGCCGAGACGGTCCAGCATCGTATTGGCGAATTCCACTCGTTTCGGCATGTCATTCGGCTCCAGACGTTGCGCTAACTGCACTTTATATGCGTGCAGTTTGAGGCGTTTGTGGACAATCCGTTGTAATGTCGATTTTGGTATTTGAAGTTCCCGCGAAGCTCTTCTTAATGACTTCCGGGGGCTTCGCTCAAATGCGGCTTGAACATTTGCTACCATTTCATCGGATGCTCTGCGACCACCACCATGCTTCTTCAACACAGATCCTGTAGCTAATAATGTATTCACGCCACTTCTTTATGCTTCTAGCAGTTGGAGCATCACGGTTAAACACACGCCGGAACTCCCTTTGAACTCTAATGATTGATTTAAACTCCGCATACCACAAAACAGCTTGCGCTTTCATCTGCGGAGTCGCCATTTTCACAAACAATTAAATCTAAGAACGAGAAACGTATCTTTGTGCCATCTACCGATAGGATTCGAAACTTGGTGAGTTTTTCTGTACTATGAACGTTGTTTTAAGTTTCTATCTTCAACCGTTTGCCAGTAACAAGCAATTGAAATTAGGTCCATTCGAGCGGTCCACCCTGTATATATATATATATATATGGTATGATAAGAAAAATAAATGCCTGGACGGGATTCGAACCCGGATATATATATGTGTGTGTGTGTGTGTTTGATTATTTTACCAAAACTTGTTTTAGATATCTACATATATATGTATGTATGATTCTTTTTCCAAAACTTTCGATTTCTTTATATATATATATATATATATATATATATACAGGGTGTTTCATAAAGGATGGCGCAAACTTACAAGGTTGAAAGTACACGATAATAGAAAGAACAATGTCCCAGTAAACGTGGGTCCGCAAACGAGCCATTTGCGAAATTATTACAACTAATGTATGGTTACAAGCCGCCGCTTCTGACTTCATTGCAAACATCGTCCTAGTTTGTACAAATTTATTTGAATTTAGACTTTATTACTAATTTTTCATCACATTTAGTGCACATTTCACAATTCACTTCACTTATGGGTTACCTGTTAAGGATATGTTGAAGTGTCTTCCTTGCATCTGGATGCAATACTGGGCTCGTCTCTGCAATCAATGTCGAATTCTTTCGAAAACCCCTGGATCATTTCTGAATTTTAGACAACTCTCTGCTCCAATTCTTCATTCGTTTTAACGGGAGTGCTGTACACTTCGCTTTTTAGGTGACCCAAGACATAAAAATCCAAAGGATTTAGATCAGGTGATCTTGGAGGCCAAGGTACAGATCCGCCTCGACCAATCCATTATCCATCTTTGGCCGCATCTGCGCGTTAGATGCCGTCTCACAGCAGCAGCAAAATGTGCCGATGCTCGATCATGCATGTACCACTGACTCCGACGTTGCTGAAGAGAAACATCCTCAAACAATCCTGGAAGATGACGCCGCAGAAACCTAAGGTACCTCCATTCATTAAGTTTTCTTGGAAGAATGTGTGGCCCAATGAGATAATAACCTAGTACGATGTTACAAACAATGACGTCAGTGGCGACTTTTAACCATACATTCGTAATTATAATTGCGGATACATGTTTTCTGGGACATTGTTGTTTCTATTATCGTGTAATTTCAACCATGTAAGTTTGCGTTATCCTTTATGAAACAGCCTTATATATATATTATATATAATATATATATATATATATATATGATTTTTTTTTCAAAACTTGTTTCAGATGTCTTTATATATATATATATATATGTTTGATTCTTTTACCAAAACTTGTTTTAGATGTCTATATATATATATATATATATATATATATATATACTTATATATGATTATTTTTTAAAACTTGTTTTACCTGTCTTTATATATATATATGATTATTTTTCCAAAACTTGTTTAGATGTCTATATACACTGTTCAAAAAAATTAGGGGATATTGTAGAATAACCTATTAAGACTATGTTTTTTTCGGAATAGTATTAGATGCAAAATCACTTTCTATTATTCCAAGATAATGTTAAATAAGAGTTTGAAGTTGTTACATAACCTCGGTACCACACCAGAGGGCAGTGTCTGTACTGTTGATGTGAAAGGGTGGTGTGGGGGTGAATGTTTCGTTGCTGTTTTTAAATCCAGTCCAGTTTTCAGTTAGTGAATGACTTGCCTTAGGGACAGTGATGCCTCGACAACGTGATTTACCTGAACCAATGGCTTGGAGGGCCATAGGAAGGATGGAAGCTGGACAGACACAACAAGAGGTAGCACAAGCCATTGGGGTGTCTCAAAGCGTGATTTCCATACTTTGGAATCATTTTCAAAGAACATACTGTTCACAGAAGAGCCGGACAAGGTCGACCAAGGGCAACAACAGCAAGGGATGACCGTACCGACACCTCTTTGTTAACAGCCCGTCGGAATAGACAGCAGAATGCAACTCAACTGCAAAATACACTTCAAACAGCAACAGGACGCAGGGTGTCAACTCAAACTGCCCCTAATCGACTGCATGGAAGTGGTCTCTATGCCCGTAGGCCCATGGTGCGTACCAGGTTAACTCCACAACACCATAGAGATCGCAGAAACTGGGCGGAGGAACATCGTGGGTGGAGGCATGCTGAATGGAGATCAGTTCTTTTTTCTGATGAGTCGCGATTCAACATGGAATGTGATAGTCGGCGCGTATTCATCTGGAGAGAAAAAGGGACACGAAACAATCCAGCTTTTGTACGTGAAAGATCCCCATATGGTGGCGGTGGATTGATGGTGTGGGCAGGAGTCAGTAGTGGTGGACGTACTGACCTCTCCGTCATCCAAGGTGGTACTTTGACTGCGGTAAGGTATAGAGATGAGATTCTCCGACCTTTTGTTGTGTCTTAGGCTGGTGTCATAGGTGATTCTTTTCTTTTTATGGACGATAATGCACGACCCCACAGAGCTGGCTTGGTGGACGACATGCTGGAAGTGGAGGGTATCGAGTGTATGCAATGGCCAGCTTCCTCCCCGGACTTAAATCCGATTGAGCATGTGTGGGATACATTAGGCAGGTGCATTGCAGGCAGACCAGCACCTCTCACAACTGTTCCAGAGCTGCACATTGCTCTTATGGAAGAGTGGCCATGTATCCCCCAAGAACTCATTGCTAACCTCATTGCATCAATGCCATACAGGTGTGAGGCAGTGCTGGCCGTTCGAGGAGACCATACACCATACTAAAGAAACATTTTCACCCATGTTAATGTTGCTTTGTTTGTTTCCCATATTCCTAATCAGGATCTCTTTGACATCTGGTGTGGTACAGAGGTTACGTAATGACTTCAAACTCTTGTTGACATTCTTTTGGAGTAATAGAAAGTGATTGCATCTAATACTGTTCCTAAAAACATAGTCTTAATATGTTATTCTACAATATCCCCTAATTTTTTTGAGCAGTGTATGCATATATAATAGTTGGCGCGGCGAACATCGTATCGCCTTTAAATATGTTTACGTTAAATTTTCTGATGTTTTAATAGTTTATTCTGCTATTCGGGGCGGAAACAAATCCAACAAATGAAAGATCATAAAAATCGGTTAGCCGTTCTTCAGTTTTAAATAGTGTAACTAATCCCACTATGTTATATATATATATATATATATATACATATATAGAAGTCATATGTCTTTAAATTGACGTTTTCTTAAATGTAAGATTTATGTCACATCGGCCTATACCAATTTGCGGAAATTCACTTGATATCTTATCATTCATGGTCTCTAGAACTGATTCGCCATATTGTTCAATGTTCCTCCTCGGTCCAGTTAAATTTAAATTTAGTGCTGTCTTTCAGCCAGATTACTTAAAACTAATACTTACAGACGAAATTGATATTAGTATCAATATATTGAAAATAAAATAAACACTGAAAACACTTAAATTATGAAATAATCAATATTTGTAATTCAATTGAAATTCGCGTTTGCAACAAAAAGCACAGCCACCTGGATCTCTCTTTGTTAAATAATAATCAATTACCTTACCAAATTACGTTACACGGCCATCTGAATCGTATGGAGCTCATAGATAATTATAAATCTTACCGTCATCTGTTAGAATCGTATGGAACTCACAGATATAACAATTATAACTCTTTGTTAAATAATAAACAAATAATTTGCAAAAAAATAATGCAACTGTAAAGTTAGTTATAAAATACCCTATGTCTAAAGTTGGATCAAACTGCAAACAGTGTGCAAAATTTTATTAAAATCGGTTGAGTAGTTTAGGATTCCATCGCGGACAAATAACGCGGCACGAAATTTTTTATATTAAGATGTATGATTCTTTTCTTCAAAACTTGTTTAGATATCTTTATATATATATATATGATTATTTTTTCCAAAATTTGTTTTAGATGTATTTATATGTATATATATATATATATATATATATATATATATATGCATCCATAGTAATTCTGCCCGAAGGCAAGTCCTTTACTGCAATCATAGCATTTTCATGCTATGCTTGCAGCTTTACTAGGGAATTGAAGGTGTGGTAGCTTCCCGTTGCTTTCCACACCGGTGAATGATGATGATAATGATACGGATGATGATGATGGCCATATGATTTCGGGGACCGTTTGGGCCTTAAAGTTTTCCTGGCATTTGTCTAACAGGTGAGGAAAAACCCGGATAAAAACCTCACCCAGAAAAACTGCCCGACCGGGGAATGAACCCGGGCCCGCTGCGTGACAAGGCAGCACGCTACCTCGAGACCACAGCGGTGGACTCAATATATATATATATACTGATTATTTTTCCAAAACTGGTTTTAGATGTCTTTATATATATATATATATGATTATTTTTTTCGAAACTTGTTTTAGATGTCTTTATATATATATATATATATATATATATATATATATATATTTATAAATAAATAAATAAAGACATCTATGATTCTTTTTTTCCAAAACTTGTTCTAGATGTCTATGTGTGTGTGTGTAAATATATATATATATATATATATATATATATATATATGATTATTTTTCCAAAATTAGATTTAGATGTCTTTATATTTATATGATACTTTTTTGAGAACTTGTTTTAGATGTCTTTATATATATAAAGACATCTATGGTTATTTTTCTAAAACTTGTTTTAGATATATATATATATATATATATATATATATATGTATCTTCAATTGATTAATGTCTTTGACATCGTCCGATTCCTAATAGCCAATTTTGTCGGTCTATCCAATCTCCTGGTTGTAGATGTTTCACTTTCATGTATGAAACATATTCCCTGACTCCAGGAGGTTTTAGGTCTTCCTCTGCTTCGTCTTCCCTCAGGTTTCCATTCCAAAACAGATTTTGGAAATAGATCCTCTTCCATTCGCTGGACCTGGCCGTACCATCTTAATTGCTGAGTTTTAACGTAATCTATAATAGTGTCTTCAATGTTCATTTTCTTCCTTATAACTGAGTTACTAATTTTTTCTCTTCTTGAAATTCCTGCTGCCCTTCGTAAAAAATCCATTTCCGTTGCCAAAATATACTTATTTGTTTTTGTTGTTAATGGCCAAAGTTCTGGTCCATACGTAATGATGCTTTTAAAAATTGTATGATATATATTCCTTTTATTTTGATTACTTACATTTTTATCCCAAAATATTCCATTGAGGCAAGCAATTGAAAATTATCCTTTATATATTATTTTTCTTATTTCCTCTTCATAACTCCCATTTTTATTTATTTTAATTCCTAAATATGTGATCTCACTACAAGATTTTATTGTTTCTCCACTCTCCAAAATTAAATTTTGTTCAGATTCACCTATTGATAAATATGTTGATTTTTTCATGTTCAAATTTAATCATATTCTTCTATTAATTTTCTTGTCATATATTCTAAATCTTCATAATCTTGTGCAATTAACAATTGATCATCTGCAAAATGTAAGTTGTATAAACTTTTGTTGTTTGAAATAGGAATTCCCATGCTTGAACATTTTCTCCTCCAATTATTTATTTAATATTTCATGTACATATATTTTAAACAGAGTTGGTGATAGACAACAACCTTGACGAAGACCTTTATTTATCGTGAAACCATGTGATAATGTATTGCCAATTTTAATTTTAGATATGCAATTATCATATAAATTTTGTATAGCTTTAATTATTATACGTCTTAAAGCAATCCATAATTTATCTATAGGGACATTGTTGTATGCTTTCTCAAGATCTACAAATAGTAGGCGCAAAGGCTGCCCATATTGCATTTTCTTTTCTATTACCTGAGTAATGCAAAATAAATTGTCGGTTGTGGAACGACCTGTTCTAAATCCTGACTGTTCCTCTAATTCCATATCACTATAGTTTTTTTTCCAAATAATATTTAATTATACGTCCATAGATTCTGCTCATAGTACGTGTTACTGTTATACCTCTGTAATTTTCATATTGGTCTTTTTTTTCCTTCTTTATGGATTGTCGAAATGTATCCTAGTTTCCATTCTTCAGGA
>JASPKZ010005525.1:0-11975 GCA_030220185.1 Diploptera punctata
AAGATGATTAATAATATTCGCTCTCATGTCAACTCCTAATTATTATATTTCGTTTACTTTAACAAAATAAAAAAAAAATCAAAATATTGTGTAGATGATATAAATATCGCTTTTAGCACTCGTATGCACACTACATGTTGCCAATACAACGAATATGAACACATCTACGTATTCTATATTTGTGAAAAACGTAATATAAAAGTAATTAGTTAAATACGATAATTATGTCTCGTCAGTAAAGCTCATGTTTTGCTTCCATCCATGCCTAGAATAAGACGCGAAATATTATTTTATATATTTATAGCACGTCCATATCCGGAGAACTGGATATTATAATTCAGAATGCGTTATTTTAGCCTAATTTGACCTGCCAGCCAATGTCTGCTAATAATTAAAATATCCTAGCACGTCCGTTAACAAAAGGAAATGGAAATGAAAATATGATTGCGAAGTTAGGCATCTGTCGAGCAAATTTTTATAATTATATATATTATATATATATATATTATATATATAGTTCATTTCACTCATTTGTTTTTCATTTAGCATAAATTCTTTATATATATATTATATTTTTTTTTTTATAACATTGGCAAATCGTAAGATGGCCGTTAAATTTATCTCGCGGTCGTAATATAAGTAATATCAAAACAAAATACATTAATGAATAAATTAATATTTTTTCACTCCCCACTCGACTCCCAACACTTTTATATCATTTACATTGGCAAAATCAGAGGAAATATAGTGGTTTGAATTAATTTCAATATCGTTTATCGCTTATTTATGCACGGTGTTACATCACCTACAGCGTGGCCAAATACGAGTACGAACACTATATATATTAAAATATAGTGAAAATAATATTAAGAAAGTAATTATTTAGATGAAAGATAGACGAGAACTAACATGGGATCGGAAATAGACCTGCAAATCTATTCCTTGATGATGATGATGATGATGATGAATGATTCAGGTAGCTCCCTATCTTCCTATATGTAGGAAAAATAACCCTAGATATCTCCGTCAACGGCCATACCATGTTGAAAATAACCGGTTCTCGTCCGATCACCCGCAGTCAAGCAACATTGGGCGTGGTTAGTACTTGGATGGGTGACCGCTTGGGAACACCCACGTGCTGTTGGCAACTTTTTTTTTTTTTTTCTGTCTGTCTGTCTGTCTGTCTGTATGTATGTATGTGTCTTTTTTTTTTTTTTTTTTTTATATAAAGCGAGAACTACCGTCCATTACCAGATGGCATTAAGGGTTGCCAACTTTTAATTTAACGGTGGAAGTGTAGAGGGTCTATGACGCGGGGGCGGTGGTTTCCGACGTTTATACCATTAGGCTCGCGTGTTGCCGGCGTACATTTCTGTGGGGTTCTGCAGCTAGCAAAAAAAAAAAAGTTTTCACAGGCCCAGGTTGCCGGACGTGTAAGTTCGGTACACGGGCGTGCCAACGTGGGTGAAGGAAAAACAAAATACACGTCCTACAATACAATAATAATTTTGTGTCACAAAACATTTCGAATCTAATAAAGCTAATTTAGAGGAAACACATGTCATTATTACGTAAATCACAGTAGACCGCCGAAGCGGATTGCATTTATCGCGAAACGTTTAAATGTTTGTAAGTTGCCGGAATCGAATGGAAATTTCCAAGGCGTCATTACAGGTGCATGCGTTATTTTATATAAAATACGTGGCAACAATTTAGCTATATAAGAAAGAGCCCTGTAATTATAGTCCGGCGGAAGTAGCGTTTTGTAGTTAAGGTCGACGAAGAAAGAGTGTCGGTCTCCGTGATTACCGATTTCAAAATTTGCCAGTCATTCACGTACCTTCGTTAACGGTCAAGATGGGGACGAACAGATATTTAAATGAGAAAAATAAATTTTTGGTCGTCGTTGGAAGAAAAATTAGACCGTCCTAAACCAGGAATAATATATATATATATATATATATATATATATATATATATTAGTCGTTACGTTTACATATTCGCATTGCCAGGCAACGTTAGATGATATATTATTAAAATATCCTAGTACGTCGGTTACCTTTGGAATTATAAATGATAATAAAGATCGCGTAGTATTTTTTTAATGAATTACGACCATATTAGACGCAGATGACATAAGTTGTACAAACTATATGTATAGGTAATGAGTAGCCAACCTAACTTGATGTTGACCTTTAATCTTGAAGTGTTACTACTGAATTATAGGTTAGGATATTGATCACTTTTATTTTACATATCTTGTGCTTTAAGGTTCCTGCCTTAATTGGCCGTTTAATTTTTTTTGTCCTAGGAGGTATAGAAAATATTGTTTGTTTACAATGTAGGTAAAACATTGATCGCATGATATGTTGCAGAATCTAAATGCATCAGTAAAATGTACCTCACGTAATTTGGTGTCGACCTGTAAATTTTGCAGTGTTACTAGTGAGTTACAGGTTGAAAGTTTTTTCTACATGTAGCTAATATCTTGTCTTGTTCTTTCAGGTTCTCGCTTGAGACTGCCTGCCTGCCTGCCTGCCAGCCAGCCAGCCAGCCATCTATCTGACGAGAACGGTGTGGACCCATAGCCAGACAGACAGGAAAACGAAGTGGATCCTTGGTCAGAGAGAAAAAAAGTGCAGTGCAGTGGAGAGAGATAATGAGAATTGTGGTACGTTTTAGTAGAAAATAGAAATAAAAAAGTGGTTCTAGAGTACTGGGTAAATGGTGTAGTGGCATGCAAGTGTAGCCTGCAAGTGCACAGAAGTGTCGTGTCTTTTATGGAGCCTGTGGACCTGGGAAAACGTCTGTAGTGTCTGTGGACCTTAGGAAACGTCTGTAGTGTTCAGTACTGACTCGTGTTGGTCAAAGAGACGTTCTGTCGGTTATAAAATGTGAGCTGCGTTCCGAGGTGTGGAGGAGACGGAGATGAGTGCTACGGGTGGCAATCTTTGTCCGCTTGTAGCTACCTCAGGCAGGTGCTCTAGGCGATTGAAAACGGTCCATATACATCCGGCAAGGATCGTAGATGGCTGGAGAACCGAAAAAAAAGTTCTAAGTCTCCTTCGTAGTGGGATTAAAAAATGATCTTGCGAAAAGGGTGTTCTCGATTGGCGTTTAGGTTGGCCTGGTTTTTAAACGGTTTTCTAGCAACTCGGTTTAAATCCTAGGCGATCGGGGTTTTTGGACCTTTTAGAGGGAAGGTTGTAGATTCGTGTGGAAACGAGAACCCCGTCATGGGGTACGCCGTTGTTCGACTCTGGCGACCTTAGTTGCAGGGGTTGTGTAACGAGACCTAGCAGTGCACATTTTCGTCGTCCCAAGCTTTGCTGGACTCGGAATTCCCCGGCCATCCTCCTAAAAAGCAAGATTGGTCTATGCACTCCGTTGTCGAGGAGTATTTTCCCGAGGGTGGGTGATGCTGACTAGTAGAAATTAAAAAAAAGGGATGCCAGTGCAACTGGTTGATCCCGTGCCCGGGTTCTTGCCTTCTGAACACCCTGTTGCATTTTCTGCGCAGTCCGTGTTTCAGGGTATATAAGCTTGAATGGCTGCTGTTGGCACCATTCGATAAACAGATAAATTGAAGAAATAAGTACGTGCGAACACGTGGTGCCAAATGCGACCGGCATTATATCTGGCTCCATCGGGATAAATACACTTTAAATTGAAAGATTGAGTGACTAGTATAACTAATTAAAGTGCTAAAAACAATAATCAAGCTCACGTTATTATCAGTTCTATTAGTATTATTCATTGTGACCAAATGAAAATGCTGAACAGTCGAGCACGTGGCGCCGCACACAACCGTAATAATATTAAGTCATAAACAATTCAATTAAAAGAAAAGTGCACAAACAATAATATTAGAACAGTTTAAATTTAATACATAGTGCATAGTGAATAAAAAAAAAAAAAAAAAAAAAAAAAAAAAAAAAAATAAAATAATATAAACTAACAAAGAAATAAGGGGGCCAAAAGTGAACCAATAAAACCACGTATAAAAAATAACAACGTTATAAAGTGACTAAAAACAGTGAACAAGTGATTTAGAATTAAACAACGTTTGATTATATACAAACATAGTGGTGATTTAAAAATACTATAGTGAACTTATAAAAAAATACTACAACAGTGGTAAGCACGTGGCCGGCATATAAGTGTACCTAAGTAGTAGCATACAAAACGTTTAGCGACATTAATACTAATAAAAACACAGTTTTCCCCCCAAAAAACAAACAAAAACAACGAACTTCCATTAACAATAAACAAGGGATTATAAAATAATACAAACTAAAAGAACGAAACACCACGTGGCCGCTAGTGAAAATATCGCAAAAAAATACATAACTAACAAAATAAACACAAAAACTATACCCAAAAACAAACAAAACACTATCTAAACTAATCAACGATCAAATCATTAAACAAAACAACAAGCTGATTGTAAAAAATAAAAAGGATTCATCAAAGGAGTACATTTCATCATCTTTATCCACAACCGGAAGCAACATGGCGCAGACCAGATGATCTCACCACCACGTGCTCCCAACACGGCAGTCATCTTGCAGCAAGGACAAAAGATGAACAACACGTGCCACTAAAAGATAAGTGTTCTTTCAATCTTTCAATATCTGAATAATCCTCACCCATTAATCTAAATTGATAATTAATTACTTTAACCTACACAATAGTCATTCACATAGTTAAAAAATAATAACTCCAAAATCGTAACACCTCAACCTTACTTAATCTGTCCCGGCACAACTCTACTTTAAGGCACCCACAGTAGACAAAAGATGGACAAGTGATAATAAAAGTAAAGTGCTCTTTCAATCAATTAATAACCGAATAATCCTCACCCATTAAACTAATAATAATAATAAATAAATATAAAAATAAATAAATAAAATATAAATAAATAATAAAATAATAATAACTTCAAATTATAATAACTCAACACTACTTTAGCTGTCCCGGCTCAACTCTACTATAAGCCACCCCCAGTAGATAATTATTTTTCAAACCAAGAATTCATAGTCATTAACATAACCAATCCAAATAAAATAAAATAAAAAAAAAAAAAAAAAAATAAAAAAATAAAATAAAAAAAAAAAAAAAAAAAAAAAAAAAAAAAAAAAAAAAAAAAAAAAAAAAAAAAAAAAAAAAAAAAAAACAACAAACAAAATTACACCACATCGCCCACATATAATAACATAATATTAATACCTCAACACCACATTAGCTTACCTAGGCACGACTTCACTTTGAGTCACCCACCAATATTTCATTAAAAGTACATAAACTAAAAACAAACCCTAGAGAAAATAAATTTGAAAGAACATCTCTATATTGCAAATCATAACCCAACAAAAACCAATTTAATAAAAATAATTTTTTCCCACTACATAGCACAACTATAATAGTTAAACAATATAATATCTCAACACTACTTAAGCTTACCCCGGCTCAACTCTACCTTGAGTCACCCTCCAATACTACATTAAAATACCTAAAATAAACTCAAATACTAGAAAAATACAATCATCTAATACAAATATATATATATAAAAAAATAAAAAAAAAAAAAAAAAAAAAAAAAAAAAAAAAAAAAAAAAAAAAACATATCCAACCCAACTAATAAGTCATCTAAATAAACAAGCTTACTGATTCAATTCTACATTAATCCACCATAATATAAAATTCAACATCAATCACCAATAATAAGTATACAATAATAATATATCCATTATAGAAAACAAAGACGTGGAAATAATATGTAATGCCACCAAAACTACGCATTCGTACACCAAACGGAACACGAAGAAAACTGAAATTCCAAGATTCTAGCACAGTATACACAAAATCAATAATGAGTCAACCTGAAAATACTACAAGGGAGGTCACATCTCCACAATCCCAAAATACGATTGAATTAATGTCCCCTCAAACCAGCGAAACCCATGAGCAATTGGACACTTCAGCTCACATCCAACTGGATGAACCAAGGACATCCCCAATGCCTACCTCACATCCAGAGCAAATTCCTAGTCCACACACCAGTAGGATAGGTAACCAACTAGAGAACTTACCTCCTAATGATGAGAGAAGCACAACAAATACAACTTCCTATAATGATGTCCTGCCCTCCTTAAATGAAGCTCATTCATATCAAGGAACCCACCAACAGGACAACACACATGATATAAGGGAGAATAGCAGTCCAAAAAGACACCCCGGCATAGCAGAAACAAACTACATGCTAAATAACACAAATACAATACCACCTATCATCATACATAAAAATACCCACCACAACATGACGGAACTCAATGAGGAATACCAACGGAGATATGACACATTCCCTCTAGTCTGCACCCTAGAAAAAGGCGGTACGGCAGTTAAAGCAACAACAAGGAGAGACTACATTAATCTACTAAAATTCCTAGATGAGATGAAAGTGTCCTATCATATAGTAACACCAAGAGAAAAAAACCTCTATATAGTCATCAGAGGCATCCCCAGCGAAGTTGGAGCAAGAAAAGTAGCTGAAGCACTAATAGATAAAGGATATGAACCGACAAGAGTAACAAATATCACAGCCAAAAGTGGCCATCCATACCCCATTTATTCTGTAATACTCCTGGACACAGAACGCAGCAGAAATATCTATCAATTAAAAGAACTCTGTTACTATTCTAGCCTCAGAATAGAACGACAATATGCACCAGCTCCACAACAATGCAAGAACTGTCAGAAATACCTCCACAATACGAAAGCATGTCGAGCCCCACCTTGCTGCAGAATCTGTGCAGGAAAACATCAAGCCAGAGAATGCACGCTACCTAGAGATCAGCCACCATGCTGTGCAAATTGCCACGGCGAACACCAAGCAGACTCAGTAATATGCAGAAGTCGTAAAGAAGCAATGAAAACTATAAGAAATATGTACACACAACGCAACGACAATTCACAAAATAGGAATGAAACTAACACACAGACAAGACCTGGCAGTACACATAAAACCAAGCGGCAAGCCACATACAATCAAGCAGTCACAGACACGCCACGGCAAATGAACACAACCTATCACAGCTATCGAAGAATAAACACACCGCCAAGATCTCAGGCAGCAACCGAACCAAGGCAACAAGCAGAGAACACTCCTGTACATGACTTCAACGCTGAAATAAGAGCAAATAACAGATCACCCGAGCCCCTCACTGTTGAAAGCGAAACAGAAACAGAAATAACGGAGAATAAACAGACTGAAAGAGCACAATTCCAAACACCAAGAAACAGACGGAGGAAGCTCGAAACAAGAGAGGACAGAGATGAAAGGATCAACGATCGACCAACCGAATTGGCACAAATAAAACAACAGCTGCAGGAACAACAATTAATATTGCAACAACAACAAGAAGTACTGAAACGTCAGCAACAGCAACTGGCAAAATTCCAAGCGCAAATCAACGCGGAAGCAGAAAACTTACGGATGCAGCAACAACAATTACAAAACGAAGCTCATGAAGTACAAATACTAAAAAAAGAATACACGCAAAAACTAGAACAACTGCGAAAGGAACGAGAACCAACATTTAGCAAATATGCTGATCAAGCAAAACATGTCATGCAACACATGGATCCAAATCCATTTATATATAGATTTCTCGATGCATTAAAAGCAGGGTATCACTTGCTAAGAGAGGATCCAGAATGGCACACACTCCCAGAGGTGATAATAAGGATGATTGGCATCCTGCTAGGAGCTTATAACCGTGATTAAGTAACACACAAATTAAAATATAAAACAAAACTAATTTTTCGGAATAAAAATTAGAAGAAATATTCCCAAAATTATGCCAAACTCACCCAACGTTAGGAAAACTAGTATCTTATTTTGGAACGCTCGCAGCGTCTGTAATAAAAAACATGAACTGCTCTATCTGTTACAGAGCAGGAAAATACCAGTAGCCTTAATAGGCGAAACATATCCTCAAACCTGAGGACAAATTCACCACTAGAAACTTTATTTCCTATCGCACAGATAGAGCTGAACGGGCAGGGGGTGGTGGTGGCAATCCTAATCCATAATCAATTAAACATACACGAGTCAACCTACCTCCCCTAAACAACTTGAAGCGGTAGCATTAGAAATTAACATTAATAATCAACCTATCACTCTGGTCTCGGTGTATAAACCCCACCAAAGCCAAGACATCCAAGACATAGAAACCCTATTACAAGTCTCCAATTCCGTAATAATTGCAGGAGATCTCAATGCTAAACATACGGAATGGAACTGCCGAACTGATAATGAAAACGGCAAGAAACTATGGGAATTCTATCATAGCATAGCACCAACTTTGAAATCCATAGTCCCCAATCACCTACCTACATCCCTGACCATCCAAACCACCAACAAAACTGACATTTTGGATATCAGCCCTCACGAAAAGAATAAAAACAAAGTGACCTAATGACCTAAATAACTAAATTCGGATCACCTTCCAGTTATTATAAACCCTAGAAGGAAATGCTATTCATCACGAAAAACGCACGTATTTGGATTACAAAAATGCAAACTGGGATGAATTCCCAAAAATCTATAAAAACAACCTATCATTAATGAAATCATGTCCGAAGCTGACCTAAATAGATCAGTAGGAATAATCACCACGACAATACAAAAACGCTATGAACGAACACATCCCCAAGAAAACCATTAGATACACATGCCCCTACGTTCCGGTACCATTAAACACCTAATCCGCAAGCGGAACGATGCCAGACGACAGTGGCACAGAAACCATGATAACCAGCGACATAGAATAACTATGAATAGGCTGAGATATCAAATAAAAACAGCGTTCCAGCACACTACAACAAGAACATGGAACACCACTACCGGCATCCTAAAACACCACCTGCATGAAAACACTTGGAATCTGACCAAGAAAATCATGCATAAACAAATAAAAATACCCCCCTCTTAATACCCCCAATGGCTTAGCTATAAATCAAACAGAAAAAACAACGGCCTTCGCAGACTATCTAGAAGGCGTATACATAGCCAATATGGAAGGACTAATGACACCTTCGTCCTAGAAACGGAGTTATTGGCCAGAACGTACAGGTCTATAAAAACAGAGGAACATGTACGAAAGCCATCACCGCAAGAAGTAGCATGGCAATACGTCACCTACACAGTAAAAAAGCACAGGACCAGACGGCATAACAAAACATTATCCTGCAAAGATTGCCACAGTCAGGAATCGAATACCTGACTAACATAATAAAATGCAATTATACAATTGAAAGTATTTCCAGATAACTGGGAAAAAAATGGCAAAATATTACTTTTCCCCAAGACAGGGAAAACCTCTCAACACCCGACGCTATAGACCCATAACGTTATTAAACACTATGGCAAATTAGCTGAAAAAAATCATTGCGAAGAGGCTGAAACACGAAATTTCTAATATGGAAATATTAAAAAAACAACAATTTGGCTTTCGCAATAAACACAGCACAGTAGCGCAACTCATGCGACACATGGAGCAAATCACGAGAGGCTTTAATTAGGGAAAGCCCACAGTCGGTCTGTATTTGGACATAAAGAACCTTTGACAAGTCTGGCATGCAGGCTTAATAAGGAAACTCATTCAGTACAGGTCCTTAGCCAAGGACTGATACAACTACTTGGAAATTACCTAATGGTCGCAAATCATCATATACAAATACAAGACCAATCCTCTAGATCGAATTGATATAAAGAGTGGAGATTCCCCCAGGGAAGTATCTTGGGCCCCACCCTCTTTAATATTATTCATCAATGACATCCCACATGATAGCAAGCATCAAAACAGCTATCTTCACATCTTTGCAGATGACACATAATTACAGGCCAATCCACCAAGCCACCACAGCAGCCCAGATTGTTCAGGAAAATTTAATGCAATTGGAAACATGGCTCAACAAATGGAGAATTACAACTAAACATCAATAAATGCCAAGCTGTAATTTATTCCAAACGCTAACACGCAACCCGCACACAGCCACCTGCCTTGACGCTCTTCAACCAACCAATCAATTGGAAAAACGAAGCAATTACCTAGGAGTATGGCTTGATAGAAGGAACGTCTATTCAAAAAAACACATTAATTACGTCAAAGGAAAAGCATACGGTAAACTGAAAGATCTATTCCCAATCATAAATCGAAGAGCAGGCTCGAAATGAGAACGGACTAACGATCTATAAAACATTACTCAGGCCCATCCTGACATATGCCTGTCCCATATGGGGACATGCTGCAAAAAATCACATACAGACACTGCAAGCATTCCAAAATAGGGTATTATATACAATAACAAAATTACCGCGTGTCACAAAAACTGTTGCGAACACTGCACACAAGAGACAAACATGGAATACCATTTTAGAATATATCAGAATAGCAGCAAATAGATTTTACGATTCATGCCAGGGACATACTAACCCACTAGTGGCAAATCTCGGCACATACAACACCGAAACACGACATCCACAAACGGCCTCTGGCAATAATAAACCCAAACTGAATCCTCTCTAGCAAGAGTTAGCACACATTAGAATTAAGTAACACGTATACATTTTAGTAATAGTAATAAGAAATAAGTAATAAAAAAACCAAAAAAAAAAAAAAAAAAAAAAAAAGAAAAGAATTCTCCTGCCTAAAAAATTCTCTCTAGGTTACAGGAAACATCCTAATATAACGGCACGGCAAGAATGCAGCATTAACCAGTTTACAACCAAACACACAGCTAGCAATACAGGAGACAGATCGACAAAGAAAAAGTGAATGAAAAGTGCTGGAAACTAATAAAAAAAAAAAAGAGAAAAAAGAACATTTTTCAACAATTACAAAGACATTAATATATTATTGTATAAAATTCAAACAAACAAAACAAATGTAAACATGATGTAATGTATATTTTGTTTTTGAAAATAAAGAGTAGTTGCGGCGCTGCTTCTTATGGCCAACGTTCGAACAACAACAGCCAAATTTGGCATACGGTCACCGGGACCAACTATTTCGACCAGGGTCTTCTGCGGTTTCCCCTGGTTACAAGAGCAAATGCTGAAAATAGAACAAACAAAAGTCCGCCGCAGCGGCCAATCATCAAAGCAAATATCATTAATTCCCAATAACCCGAACTTACACAAAATCAAAGGATAATCCGACCTCCTTCAGGCTCTTACCTTCAGATTCAACTTCCCAAAAGCCACATCTCCGAATGCAAAAAATAGCTATCCATGCTGCAAACTGATCAAAAGCCAAAACCCAACAACTCATATGCAATAACAGGGCAAATTTACTTGTTAAGACGGCGCGGGCTAATGGACATTGTCTTGGAAACCCGGGATCCACATCTAAGTGGATCGAAGAGTTGTGGACACCACCCGCGCAAGCAGGTCGCAGTAGTCCAATTCACTTTAACTTTTAACTGTTAACTTGGTGGCACCATTCGACATTTTCTAACCATGGACAGATGACTAGCACGTAGCAGCAGTGCTCGGGACAGCTCCAGCTCAAGCTTCTCCCCAAGAAGGCAAAGTCTTCGGGAAGAAGCCCAGGGCCACGCGGCCATCCTCGACGTCGGAGATGGTGCGCAGTGACATCAAGAGCCTGAAGGAACCGTAGGCGGTTCTCGCTGCAGGCCATAAGAGTACATTGCCGCCAACACAAAGTCGTCCGGAGGAAAGAAGTTCGCGCCCTCATAAAGAAGTATTCTGAAGGCAGCGCTAGTCGCATTCTGGGAACTTCTGAGACGAGGGCACAGGGCCTCTTGGTCTTTCAGTAGCTTCGCGCAGGTAAACCAGAAAGGCTGCATTCTGCTGCTCGGCCACCTCGCAGCAAGGCCCCCCAAGGAGAAGACGAACACAGGTCCTTCCAAAGCGAAGAGCTCCGTTGCCCCAAAATCGGCAAGCAAAA
>JASPKZ010005526.1:0-39897 GCA_030220185.1 Diploptera punctata
CATGACAAAAAATTTCTCACCCCATCGGGGAACTCGGAACCAGCCGCATCTTCACCTTAAACCGCTCGGCGGGGCTGGTTACTTGATGTTTGAAGCATAATGATAATGGGACACTAGTGGGGCCTGTAAGGGGGCGAGAGTCAAGAATATTCTCAATAAAAATTATAATAAAATATTTCTCTATAATACAACAACAAAGTGTGAAGCTAAATAATTACCGGCACAGTGTGGGCCTCCCTATTTTAAATTACAAATATAACCTAAAGTAAACTAATCAAATGCAATTTCCATGCGCAGTTGCTCCAAAATAAGGTAGTCATTATGCCAATTGATATGTTATGGGAACATTCAGACTCTACCTATAATTCAAGCATCAAATCTACGTAATTTAACAATTTACCCTTTAAAAGGACGTAAAGCCATAATCTATATATTTTTTATCTGGTAGAACGAAGCCAGCAGTCCAGTACCAGCTGTACCTCTTCCGATTGTAATGTAAACAAACCACATGTATGACTGCATTTCCATTCGTCGAACAGTGGTTTTAACTTTATGCATGTGTTTAATTAAATGAGAAAACAGTAACATTAATGTACACTACAGTTTATCAGATAATCTGGTGTCCCATAAGGATAAGTTTAGAATTCTGTTTGAAAAATGACTAATGCAAGTTTTCATGGTATATACAGAGATTATATTATTTTTAGTCTGGACATCTTACCTCAATATTAATGTTGATTTGTTCTTGGACATGTTTCAAAACAATTCTGTTTTATCGTCAGCTGACGGTAAAACAGAATTGTTTTAAAACATGTCCAAGAACAAATCAACATTAATATTGAGGTAAGATGTCGAGACTAAAAATAATATTATTAAAATAACTTCAAAATATAACTTCCTAAAATTAAATATTATATACAGAGATTTTTAAAATAAATTTAAAATTTCCTTCAACTTAAGGGATTTATCGCATTTTTAAAAAATAAACGCGTGTATTTTCATCAGGTAATCATTCACATATTACAATTTTAAATTGACGCTTTTCTTTCTTTCTACTTTTATTATTTCAATTCGTGCAGTTGGATTCCTGGCATAGAATCGCCTAATGATTCTCAAAATGGGGCCATTTTCATGAAACTAATTAGAGGTGATCGTTGGTTTGATAATGATACTGGACATTAAAAATAATGATACTTCCATTTTCCTAATTTAATAATTTACTTAACTGATAAGATGCACAAGACAAAAAGAATAAAATTGAGGTTAGGGGGAGTTAGTTCTTACAGAAAGACTCGGACACTTGGAAGTCAAAAACAAACTGGGAAGTAATGTTAGTTAAACAATTCTGTAATTATAACACATAAACAATATTTAGTTAAAACTTTCATCAGGATATATTCTAGGGAAGTCCCGCGCCGTTAAAGCAAGATACCTTGATACAGAGTTACGGGGCTAGCACTGGTTCGGGTACCCATGGGAGGAGACATTTTGTCATGGAATTTCGATCCGTATGAGATTGGTGACCACCCAGCATCGTGAGGAATTTGGGTAGCTATAGTAAGTAGCACCTCTGTGTTGAAAAAAAAAACAAATATAACGGCCGTGCTGCCCTACATGCCGATCAGTTTTAACCTCTACACCAGGCTCGATTATTGTGATTAACACATGTTGATGTGAGACCAGCAGCCGGCTGGTAGGCTAAGGGCCTGAATTGAAAGCCTACAGTAAAGAAGGCATATAACTCAATAAGCGTTTAGTATATGTTGATCCTATAGGCGATAGCGAGGCACAATGCACTGAGTAACATCAATATATGGTCACACGTAGAACTACATATACTGGAAATGGAGAGTAATAAATTGTGGAGATTCTGAAGAACTGACTGAATTCAAATTTCTAGGATCAGTAATAATTACAAATATACAAAATGGAAAAACTGCACATAAACAAGCGTGAAATATTTTCAAAGTACTATAGAGCAACAGTGCGCATGCGCCACAGTTCATAGAGCCAGCGATAAACCACAATCGAACCACATATCGATTATCATTCTCGATCACTATCAGTCGGTATGAAATTTAAATGACCAATATTTGCAATAAATCCCCAAATCTATGTTAAAAAATATATTAATAATATTAAAATTACCAAACGTTTAATAAAAATGGGTGTACACTTACTTATCACTCCCTAACGCTGATCCAACTTGCGATAACCCAAACAGCGATAGAAAAATCATAGACTAAGTAATATTCTCTGTGCATAAAATAGCAGTTAGCATCACAATATTGTCTAACAGTGTCATAATACTGTGATTTGCGTATTTAAATAAATACTTCAAAATTTCTAATAATGTTAAAAAATTGTATGAAAAAGTTAAAAATATTATATAATTTAGTAAATACAGAAGAAGAGCTATACTTTATAACAATATAACTGAAAAATCAAGCGCTAGTAGAAGTGAAGTTGAGCCCAAATAACTACAAACAGGAATGAGATGCACTAAGAAATTAAACATAAGCTCAATTCTGGGAAAGCATGTTATTACGCATTGCAAGAACTCTTGTCATTCCATCCTCTATAAAAAAAACATAAAAATATATGAAACGGTTATGCTTCCTGTTAAATTGTATGTATGCGGAACTTCGATGTCACATTAAGGGAGAAGAAAATATTGCGAGTATTTGAAAAGAAAGTTCTTACGAAAAATTTTGCAACAAAGAGTGATGAACAGGTGAATAGAGAAGACTGCATAAGCTACATGAAGTATACAATAAATTAGATCTAATAATCACAGTTAAATCTCATAAACATGGGCAGGGCATATGACATGAAGGGGATCAAAGAGGGGCATGAAACTCGTTGTGGAAAACAAGAGGGAAAGCGGGCAGTAGGCAGATGACAGAATAGCATTGACTGAGGTAAATTATACAGGGGATGATTGCAAAGCATTATCTGAGAAAATAAATGTATGTCCATGAATCTTCAGGTTCAATAATGACACTATTGGTTTCAGTTTAACAGTAAAAGATGATTGTGTGACAGGAATGTTCAGGTACTGTTATTGAGAATACAGTTCACATGTGTGGCAACTTACCTTCTCCATTCAGGCTCGAGTCTAAACATGTTCACTTAAAAGAGGTACATTTGTTATGGTTCATACTTACACACGCGCACTTGCATTATTTTACAACGAGACGGTAAAAGTTCATAAATGTATAGTTCGATTACTTACAACGTTCACGTAGGATGCACTGAGAACACTGTTGTTAAAAATATAAATTTCTATAACTTTTAGAATAATGTATTAATGCAGTAATTGATGTTATTAAATTTATCAAAATGGCTAATTACATGTCAGTAACGGCACACGTTCTGGACTGAGGCACGCTGGGAAGATGTAACTCGATGCGCCACCTATCAAAACATTATTACCAACATGATTTGTCCCGCGCGAGCGAAATCGCTAAATTTTTATTGAAATATGAATCTATTTAGCGGTTGAACCATAGTGGTATAGTAAATATTATGTAGCTTATTCTTCAATATATGTCTATTTGCTAAAAGTATTAGGCTATTCTGTGTCAGGTTTCCACCTGTGAATGATGTAACAAAACAAGTGTCTACTAGCGTCATGTTAGCCAACATCAAACGAATGTTGATAATATTCATACAACGAAATTTTCTTCATTTGTGCATTGTTACTTTTTCTATATTTGTGTCAATTAAGTTTTGTATTTTAATAGGGGAAAATTCCTATGACAAGTCATATTTTGACTTTCATTTTTAATTTCGAGTAATTACATAAAATGTATGTAGGTCTTGTGACATTTAACATAGACTCGATTCTGGAATTGCATTACGGACTCTAGACGTCGGTAACTCACTCACTACCCGGATACATACCTATCCAGAGCTAATGCTTTCCAATCATCCGCTGTATAATGTACTTCCCTCAAATCATAGTTAAGGTTATTCTTCCACCTCATTCTTAGTCTCAATACTGGACGCTATATCTCTGATTTTCCTACAAGCAGATCCCAAATAGCACTAAGTAACTAACCTATTTTGCAGTATCGAACCCGTAGGTTCATGGCCGCATGTACGTAAGTTCTCCATACATCCCTTTCATGAAATAATATTTTCCAATTATCCCCCATGCAATCCACCTCCCTCTAATCATGCTTAACCTCCCACCTCATTCTTGATCTACGAACTGGGCGTTTTCCTACAAGAAGTTTCAATGCTCCTCTTTCACTCCTCATTCGCACCACATTTTTATCGCAGTCTACGAGACTTAACTACATCTGATGTCTTTATAAAGATCCTGTAGCTCACTGTCATGTAGTCTTCTCCATTCATCTGTCTAAAGTAAAAAACCTCATGCTCAATACTGATAGTATTTTCTCCTCCCTTACATATTATGATGATCATCTTTGACAAGCCTCATGGTCTCAGCGTTTCTGACTACAGTTCATAAGGTCCCGGGTTCGATTCCCGGTCAAACAATGGGATTTTTTCCTGAAAGGGAATTATTCCTGTGGTTGCCCATGGTCTGGAATTTAGGTGAAGTTTAGGTTAAGAACTCTCCTGGCGCTTCATTACCATTCATCTCCTACCATATCGTAACTCCGCCTTTAAGGTGCTCCAACTTAGGAAATGAATTACGATTTCGCCAATTCCAGGGGAGAAAGCCAGAAATGTCATAAAAGACTACCTGGTGGCATTACAAAAAAAATTATAATCATCGTACATTAACTACACTCTTTAAGAAAGACTACAAAATGTAATACGTATTTCTGTATTAACAGATGACGTACTTGTTAAAGGCAGCTCAGAGCGTCACTGCAGATCAAATGTCACTTATACAAAAATAAAAGTGTCGTAATGACTGTTTAATTATTCAAATTAAAATGATCTTCCTTTGTGTTATTGTTGTTTCGGAGGTGGTACGTACAGAAAGACGTTAAAACACACTTTTATAATCATCTTAAGAGTGTAATAATTACATTAAATCAATTGAGAAACTCAGTTTCTCATGTAAAGTTCTTTATTAAAACATGAAACTAATAATCTTCTTATAAGTAGTGTAAACTGATAATTCAGACTGATAAAACTTGAGACCTGTTTAAAAAATATACCAGTGTAAAACAGTAGTTAGCAGTGTCTAGAAGTGTAACTGCATATAATGAGTAGTGTATTGTGTAAGTTAACACAAGTAGGTAACACTGTGCACAACAAACTTATCTTGCAAATAATTTTTAAAATTTGCCTTAAGAAGTTTTTTTTGCTTAATTCATTTTTGTTGTTTTTAAAATTATTTTGACATTTTGATAACTTTCATCAAAGAATAATATTACGGAACAACAATGCAACAGAGCTACTATGTTTCGGCTCTACACATGGCCGTCTTTGCCACAAGAACATGCATCTGGTACTCATTTCCGTTAGGAGCTGAGTCGACACCAGAGCCGCGATGCCGCCAGAAGGTTTGGTCCAGCTAAAAATCCTAACCCAATGGAGGCTCGAATCCTCGACCTTCTGGCTTGTAGCATGATTGTTCAAACAAACTGTGTTATGATATGAGCCATTAAAATTGATTCATATAATGAACATGATATTTTTACTGGATCAGGATTAATGAAGAAGCTAATTAAAATGGAAATACACTGAAAATGTTGATTTATTGAGCTACAAAGAAGGTAAAATTATCTCATTTGTGTGCTGCAATGTACACGTAAAAATTATACAGGGCCTAAATATGTGAATGTGTGTAAAAAGTTTAGAAAATAATAGCTACATCATTTTTTGTGTCCTTTTTTCATGTTATAAAAAAATTGTTATGATTTCATATTTTGGTATAATTTTCTCGAACTAATTCCTCCCTACAACTGTGTAATTTATTTTTCATTTCTCAGTCAGCGTTTGAGATTCTTTGAAAGTTATTTCGAACGAAAATTCTCATTTTCTGTAATGTTACATGTTACCCGTCCTAACTCATTGTGTTGTACCCATGCCAGTTATATACTTACAAAAAATTACTGACGAGTATAACAATAAATAATAGATTTAAAAAACTAAAATAATACGATTTATTAGAAAACCGAACTAAAAAATGAAAAAAATCATTTTAATTTCCAACACGCTTGATATAAAATTAAAGTTGTCAACAAAAAAATCATCTCCAACACATATACAATAAAACTAGAGTTATCAACAAAAAGAAAATAATTTTACCATCAAAAGCGTGGGGTGCTCTATATCAATTAATATATTTGACAATAAAGAAATATTGGTAAAAGTAAAGTCTCTAAGAAGAAAATGTAAAAATCATAAAAAGCATCCCACGGTTTTGATGGGAAAATTATTTTCTTTTTGTTAATAAGTCTAGTTTTATTCTATATGTATAGGAGATGATTTTTTTGGTGACCGCTTTAATTTTATCCCAAGCGTGTTGGAAATTAAAATTATTTTTCATTTTTTTTGTTCGGTTTTCTAATAAAGCGTGTTGTTTTAGTTTTTTAGAACTATTATTATTTTTTTTTTAGTTTTAATATTTTACAGAATAAGATAAAAATGTAAATAACTTTAAATTCGATACTATTGTAGTATGCGCTAAAAGTAATACTCTTCTAAAAAAAACCCTCCCAACCAGATTTGAACCAGCGACCTACGGATTACTGCAATTATATACCACTAGAGTTCACCGCTCTACCAACTGAGCTCTTTCAACGATTGACTAAAAAGTCGGTAACTCCGCAACCTATTATACCAGTTTCCATTTTTTTGATTTTCCGATTATTCTGGCCAGGATTTTAGAAACAAAATATGAAATGATTGCATTGTCACGGGTCTTTTACAATTATACAAAGTTTCAAGTCGGTCCAATGTTTCTAAGTGGGTGAAAATCGTGTTCAAAGATTCCGTTACATAGATAAATAAATAATAGTTTTAAAAAACTAAAACAGCACGCTTTATTAGAAAATCGAACTCAAAAATGAAAAATAATTTTAATTTCCAACACGCTTGGGATAAATTTAAAGTGGTCAACAAAAAAATCTTCTCCAACACATATAGAATAAAACTAGAATTATCAACAAAAAGAAAATAATTTTACCATCAAAAGCGTGGGGTGCTCTATATCAATTAATATATTTGATAATAAACAGATTTGGTAAAAGTAAGTCTCTAAGAAGAACATGTAAAAATCATAAAAGGCACCCCACGCTTTTGATGGTAAAATTATTTTCTTTTTGTTGATAATTCTAGTTTTATTCTATATGTGTTGGAGAAGATTTTTTTGTTGACCACTTTAAAATTTATCCCAAGCGTGTTGGAAATTAAAATTATTTTCATTTTTGAGTTCGATTTTCTAATAAAGCGTGCTGTTTTAGTTTTTTAAAACTATTATTTATTTTTTATTTTTAGTTTTAATATTTTACAGAATAAAATAAGAATGTAAATATATTTAAATTCCATACTATTGTAGTATGAGCTAAAATTATTACTCTTCTAAAAAAAAAATCCTCCCCAGCCGGACTCGAACCAGAGACCTGTGGATTACTGAAACTACATACCACTAGTTCACCGCTCTACCAACTGAGCTCTGACAACTATTGACTAAAAAGTCGACAAGTTCGTAACCTATTATACCAGTTTTAATGTTTTTGATTTTCTGATGATTCTGGCCAGAAATTTAGAAATAAAATATGAAATTATTATAGTGTCACGGGTCCTTTACAAGTATACAAAGTTGCAAGTCGATCCAATGCTTCTAAGTGGGTGAAAATCGTGTTCAAAGATTCCGTTACATAGATACAAAAACACTTTTTTTGATTTTATGATGATTCTGGCCACGATTTTAGAAAACAAATATGAAATTATTGTATTGTCACGGGTTCTTTACAAGTATACAAAGTTTCAAGTCGGTCCAAATGTCTCTAAGTGGGTGAAAATCGGGTTCAAAAATTCCGTTACATAAATACAAAAACACTTTTTTTGATTTTCTGATGATTTCTGGCCACGATTTTAGAAAATGAATATGAAATTATTGTTATGTCACGGGTCCTTTACAAGTATACAAAGTTTCAAGTCTAGCCTATGTTTCTAAGTGGGTGAAAATCGGGTTCAAAAATTCCGTTACATAAATACAAAAACACTTTTTTTGATTTTCTGATGATTCTGGCCAGGATTTTAGAAAATAAATATGAAATTATTGTATTGTCACGGGTCCTTTACAAGTATACAAAATTTCAAGTCGATCCAATTATTTTAAGTGGGTGAAAAACGCGATGAAAGATTCAGTTACATAGATAGATAGATAGATAGATAGATAGATAGATAGATACAGGTCAAGCTAATATAAAGCGTGTAAAAATACACTTTTTTGAATTTCTGACGATTGTAGCTAGGATTTTGGAAAATAATATTGAAATTATTGCATTGTCACGGGTCGTTTACAAGTATAGAATGTTTGAAGTCAATCCAATGTTTCTAAGTGGGTGAAAATCGTGTTCAAAGATTCCCTTATATAGATACAAAGATGCTTTTTACACACTTTATATTAGCTTGACCTGTATATATTTATCTATCTATCTATGTAACGGAATCTTTCAACGCGATTTTCACCCACTTAAAATCATTGGATCGACTTGACACTTTGTATACTTGTAGAGGACTCGTGACATTACAATAATTTCATATTTATTTTCTAAAATCCTGGCCATAATCATCAGAAAATCAAAAAAAGTGTTTCTGTATCAATGTAACGGAATTTTTCATCGCGATTTTCACCCACTTAGAAACATTGGATCGACTTCAAACTTTGTATTCTTGTAGAGGACCCGTGACAATATAATAATTTCATATTTAGTTTCCAAAATCGTGGCCATAATCATCAGAAAATAAAAAAAAGTGTTTTGTATCAATGTAATGGAATCTTTCAACGCGATTTTCACCCACTTAGAAACATTGGATCGACTTGAAACTTTGTATACGTGTAGAGGACCCGTGACAATACAATAATTTCATATTTTGTTTCTAATATCCTGGCCAGAATCATCGGAAAATCAAGAAAATGGAAACTGGTATAATAGGTTGCGGAGTTGTCGACTTTTTAGTCAATCGTTTTAAGAGCTCAGTTGGTAGAGCAGTGAACTCTTAGTGGTATATAATTTCAGTAGTCCATACGTCGCTGGTTCAAATCCGGCTGGGAGGGTTTTTTTTATAGAAGAGTATTACTTTTAGCTTATACTAGAATAGTATCGAATTTAAAGATATTTACATTTTTATCTTATTCGGTAAAATATTAAAACTAAAAAAATAAAAAATAAATAGTTTTAAAAAAACTAAAAAACACGCTTTATTGGAAAACTAAAAAATGAAAAATAATTTTAATTTCCAATACGCTTGGGATAAAATTAAAGTGGTCAACAAAAAAATCATCTCCAACACATATATAATAAAAGTAGAGTTATCATCAAAAAGAAAATAATTTTACCATCAAAAGCGTGGGGTGCTTTTTATGATTTTTACATTTTCTTCTTAGAGAGCTTACTTTTACCAATATCTGTTTATTATCAAATATATTAATTGATATAGAGCACCCCACGCTTTTGATGGTAAAATTATTTCCTTTTTGTTGATAACTCTAGTTTTATTCTATGTGTTGGAGATGAATTTTTTGTTGACCACTTTAATTTTATCCCAAGCGTATTGGAAATTAAAATTATTTTTCATTTTTTAGTTTTCTAATAAAGCGTGTTCTTTTAGTTTTTTTTAATTATTTTTTTCTGATGATTCTGGCCAGGGTTTTAGAAGAAAAATGAAATTATTGTATTGTCACGGGTCCTTTACAAGTATACGAAGTCCAAGTTAATCCAATGTTTCTAGGTGGGTGAAAATTGTGTTCAAAGATTCCGTTACATAGATACGACACATTTTTTTTTTAATTTTCTGATGATTCTGGTCAGGGTTTTAAAAAATATGATATTATTGTATTGTCACGGGTCCTTTTCAAGTATACAAAGTGTCAAATCGATCCAATGATTTCAGAGGCGTCGCGACGTCAAATCGGGCGTCCACCTCCTTACAGCAATGTCACGTTACCAGATATATGTTGGGTTTTATAAAAACGCCTAAAAATGGAACATTTCAGATAACTGGAAACCACTGTATCGTCACAAAGTGGAGATAGACATCCCCTCTTACTGCTCGGCCAAGTTAAATCTGTGCGTGAAAATTGTGCTAGGAATGTGCTGTTGATTCTTTTCTTCCTCTCGCTACGTTGCCACTTCCTGCCCCATGTATTCTGTTATTTGACTGGGAGAGGAGCGCTGGTAAATACTGTGTTTTTTAATGATCCGACAGCTACAGAAGTAGTTGACCAAATGAATAATCCAGCAACCATGTTACTACTGGGGGATGAGCTGTCCCTCTACATTACATGTTGCAATTCCCGTCTTTTATTGTAAAACTACTTATTTTGTCTCTTAGTTAAAAAATAATTTTCACAATTAGAATATAATTGAAACCAGTAACATAAAAATATTATGCATTATGCTATTATGTATTACAGAGACTCTTGACGTCCCAACTCCTTTCAAAAAACGTTATAGTGAAAACATATAAAACTGTTTATTCTACCAGTTATATTATATGGATGTGAAACATGAACTCTTAATTTAAGGGAGGAAAGGAGATTACGAGTATTTGAGAATAAAGTTCTTAGGAATTTTTTTTTAACCAAAGAGAGATATACAGACAGGTGAATGGAGAAAGCCACTTAACAGTTAGCTACGTAGTCTTTATGGGAATCCACAAATAAAAAGAACAGTTAAGTCTTGTAAACTACGATGAGCAGGACATGTGGCACAATGCCTAGGCTTTGTCCAATAATGTCAAAATCCAAATGTTACGCTTGAATGGGGTTTTGATCGATGTAGCTTTGGAGAAGTGTTGCTTTGTAACGTAGCAACGATTGAACGGTTTAAAATTTCATTCTGTTTCTGCAATGCCGTGGAAAATATTAGCTCATGTTTTGGGATATGGAAGTTAGGCAAGTTTGAATATATTCATCACACAAATATTAGAATAAATACACTTCTTGTTATACACTGCAGCTTCATTTAGTTGAATACTTAAAAATTCAATTCCAACGCTTCCTGTCACTAATACAATTTTTATATTCAACTAGCTAATGCGCTCCTACTCCTAAATAAATAAAATTGTTTTTAAATTTTCGTTCAGCTAAACTCCTACACCTGATGTTTTTAGAGCATAATAGCAGCTAAACACTCGCCGTACCTGAAAATGTGTATACACAAAGTTATACGTTTCGACCAATCAAACATGGCGGTTTGCTAGAGTCAATTCTTATTTTCGGATTTGAGGTAAACCCCAGTTAAAATGGTGGGATTTCGCTGTGTTTACGTGCCTCGGTTTATTTTAATAGCATATACTGAGTTTCGTTGTGAAACAACGAAATTTGCGACCGCCGAGCAGCTTTTTAATTTTCGTTTCTGGTGAACTCCTACATCTACAGGTTTTAGAGCATAGCAGGTAGCGGCTACAGACTGAGATGGGTGAGTCATATAGTGACAATGGAGGAGGAGAATACCACTAGAAAGCTTACACTACTGAGATAAGATGGAGGAAGTCCGAAGTTGAGATGGAGTAGAGGAAGCTCGGTGTCCGGGGATGGAGAAGGGCATTGGTTAGGGATGCGTGGAAGAGCAGCCAGGGTCCATAAAGGGTTGTAGAGCTAGAAGAAGAAGAATAAGAAGAAAGCGGCTAAACGTTCGGCGTACTTGAAAACATGTATGTACAAATTTTCATGAAGTTCTGTTGAGGGGTTTAAAAGTCACTAAATATACAGACTGCTAGCTAATACCCGGGGTGCGTTGCTACGCCCAAAATAGATGAAATATTATACATTAACCCTCTTACTAATAATCCATATATAACTTTTATACAAGGTTTATACACATCTCAGTTGAAAATTCTTACTAATAAACACTGTATTAGCTGTTCAGTGTAGAAGAGGTGTACAACTTTACATGGGGAATCGTTATACATGCCTCCACCCTTGTTTAAGGATTCTATAACTAGACAAAATGTCCGACATCAAGATCAACTGACTGTTTTCTTATGATTTTGATGAAAGTTTCCTTAAATTTAACCCAAAATGCAACACTTTAATGACTGTTTGATGGATGCACAGGGCATAAATAATATTAATAAAGCTCTGGGTAGGAAAATAAAGGCATCATAAAATGCCTTTCGTTACACTCATTCTCGATTAGGCCTAAAAATATTTTAAAATTGAACATTGAATCACAAAAGGATATGTTCTACAATAATTGCTGTAGACAAGATTTAACCTGAATGTAGTTTAAATGCTTCATAATATTATTTTAAGAAAACTTTCTTGCATCTTTAATACATAACACACACACCGATATAAAAATGTATTTTAGTATAGAGGTACTATTATTGCAAAAATTTACATGTTAACTTGGTAGTCCTGTGGTTAGAGCTTCTGACTGCCATGCGTGAGGTCGTAGGTTCGATTCCCGGTCGAACTATAGTGATTTTTTTTTTTTCGCTTGAAATGATATTTTGTTGTCGGTAACATTTCCTACTATTTTGAACGTTTTCTAACGCATCTTAAAATACTGCATATAATTCATAAGTAATGGGCAAAGCTTTTATTAGTTTCCAAGAATTGGTCGAAATTCTTGACGTTAGATGGCAGCACATCATCTGTGAAACCAATTCTACGTTTTATTTGACAAAGCGTGAAGTGAAATATATATAAATTAAAACACACTTATTTTTTTCGTACCTCCTCAATTAGGGAATCTCTATTAATTCTTATCCATATTCATTTCTTTACACAATAATCACTAGTTGATGTTGTTTTATTTCTGTTACAAACTGCGAGTAATATTGTTCTGACGTCACTATGATGACGAATATGTGACGTATTGTGTATAACTGCTGTTTTGTTATATAGCTCCGGCACAACGTTTATTAGTAAGGAAATTATACGTGATCTACATAAGGCTTATATATTGTATAACTAAACAACTGATGAAAGCCTGTATTAGAGATTTTTATTAGTAAGACCGTAACTAAATTGTATGGTATGCGCTGAGACGAACCAAACAGTGACTTTCAGGTAAACATCCACTTCTAATTGTCGGATTTCGCTATTTTTTTGATAATATCTACCTCGGTTTATTTTAATAGGATATACTGTGTTTCGTTGTGAAACATCGAAAATTGTGACCGCTAGAGCGACTTTTAAATTTTTACTTCAGGTGAACTTCTACACCTAAAGGTTTTAGAGGGTCAAATTATGAATCTGAACCATCGGGGGACCCCATAAACACACACACAAATTTTCATCAAAATCGGACCAGTTGTTTAAGAGGAGTTGAGTGAAAAAAAAACACGTACAGAAGAATTATATATAAAAATAAAGATTATTCAGTCTTGTAACATCTAATGTTCGGTCTGGCTTGGAGTCCAGTTGTTAAAGGTTTCACTGGGAATGTTTTTTAACAATAAAAGTATTTCATCACACATTCTGCATAAATGGACAAACCAAATTAATATTTGTGCTCTTATGCATTTTATTTATTCAAAACCTCAGGTTGTCATTTTGACATTTCCGGTGTTCTCTTTTGACAATGGAGTAATTATAACCCGTTTATGAGGTTGGGGCGCCCAGAAGGAAGTGTTACGACTGTGCTGGTGATATGATGGGCGATGTGATGATAGTGGTGCGCCACGAGAGTCCTTAATCCTAAGCTAAATCTAAGGCGAATATCAATGACGATGATTATGATGGCCGAATAATGTTCGCAGATCGTTTGGGCCTAAAAGTTCCCTCACATTTGTCTTATAGGTGAGGAAAAACCTTCACTCAAGAAACTTGTCCCGACCGGAGATCGGACCCGGGCCCGTTGGATATATATTTTATACTTTTTTATTCAATTCATCACCAACTAACTCAAACTAACTCACTGGCACTATCGAACCCGTAGGTTCATGCCCGCGTGGACATAAGCTCTCCATACATCCCTATCCTGAGCCAATGTTTTCCAATCATCTCCTGTATAATCTACTTCCCTCAAGTCATACTTAATGTTATTCTCCCACCTCATTCTTGGTTTACCAACTGGGCGTTTTCCCTCTGGTTTTCCTACAATCACTTGTTCTACAATTACTGCTGCTCGAAAATTTCCCAAATACACAGGATGCAGCATAAGTCAGTTAACCGAAAATGCAAATATATTATTTTCTGTAGCTTACAAAAAGTACACAAAAAACAATTACTCAAATTGTTCAAAGTGAACTCCATTGTTATTTAAGCATTTATGACGTAGTTTTATTAGTGATTTACACAATTTCCCATTACTAACAAAAGTGTTTTCAAATTCCTGTTCAATCAAATGATGCAAGTTCAGTGGTTTATATCCTTCAAAATCACCTCAAGCTGTAGTGTTTCAAACCCCTGTTTCAACCAATCTGATTTTTCCCTTGTAACCACGTGCAGTGGTTAATTGACTATAGTTATCTTTCATAAATTAACATGCTCTACCGACAGGTTGTATCTGGGTGACACAAGAGACCCAAAAGCAGTGCGTAAATAGGGAGAGGTTAACCCCTTAATTGGTGAAATTAATTTTTTAAATGCCAGCTTATTTGAATGCATCGGACTGGAGTGAAAACAAATCATGCATAACCATAATTTATTTTGTATATATTATTGTATAATTTTAAGCAAATTTAAATAATTTTTACTGATTAATTTTACCCACCATTAATTAAGAATATTGAACTGATTCCTCATTCGCCGAAGAACTCCGTGACCTTGTAAAGTGCGTATATGTTCCAAAGTACCGACAGGTCGTCTTTGTACAGTATGTATATGTACGGAAAATGTGATAATTATAATAAAATAACATCTTCGTTGGAAATATTTGCGTTCATTATAAGCAACTGACTGACGTTAGCAGTCTGACCAATGTAATTACCGTAAATGCCTAAAATAATTTAGTTGAGACTACAGCAGGCCGTGACACCAAATAGAGTAAAATGGGTACAAGTACCAATTTATTGTTGTATATTGTTTCAAATAAAGTTCAGTTCATTTAAAATGCAGTAATTTGTTTCGAATAATGTATATTAACACTCTATTTTGGATATATATTTTTGTATATACATTGTACGTAGTATAGGAAAAGGGCAGTGGGTTTACTTCCCGCCCTAGGTATGTAATTTGTAATATTACAGTATAGTTTAGGAAACTGAACTTTCAATCATGGCTGCCAGTCCTGTAAGTACGACAGAACGCACTATCGTGCAAAAAAGATGGTAAACATGTGCTTTCTTGGTAAGCGATAACAATAATGTTGACGTAATAACTATATCGTAACGAAGCAACGTCACTAAATGTAAAAATGCAAAATATTTTTACAAATCGAATTTTAAAATATATTAATATTTTACAGATTGAATGCATCTATCCATATATACTGTGAAAATGTATACATAGAGCATCCTCTATCAGGTGCATAGTTATCATCTTTAGATGAAGGGCACAAGGAAAAATCTAGGAAAGTCACTTTTCCACCACTAAATAATTGTCTTTTAATTGAGGCGATTGCATACAAATGGGTATATGTCATTTATTATTCTCTTGAAAAAATGGGCGTGTAAAGGCATCGATGTCTTTTTAGACTTATCTGGGGGGAAACACGCATCACCCGAAGTTATCATTTTGAATTACCTGTGAATTTGTTACACAACTTCTACTTTAAATATGTGCCACATTAGGAAGGAAAATAAACCCATGAGTAAATAGTTTATTTTAAGATGATCTTGTAAAAGACTTCCGGGCTGTTGGCCGACGTTTCGCCAGAGACTGCGTCCGGCATCCTCAAATATTTTACAAGATCATAATAAAAACTCCGGCCGTGAAAGCCTAAGTCAGTTTCGCACTTGTACAATATAGTTAGTATTTTGCATTGAGAAACTCACACTATTTCGACAATAAAGTGACTAACCTGGTACTTTTCCTGTCCCTCAAATGTGTATTGATTAATCACGTGACACACTATATATGCATTTGAAAGCTAAACTCAATGAAAATCAAAACAAATTTAACTCTAAAATTGCAAATATTCTGTTTTTCATTCTTATGGATAACATTTTCTTTCATTCTGTTTTAATATTAATCATCCCCGTTCCTTAATATAAACAAAACTTGATACCGCGAGAGGCTGCAAGACAACCGATCTATTAATTGGCTGACGTCTTGTAGAGAAAGGTGATCCCACTACAGGTCACAGTATGTGGTGAGGACGTCTCGTAGTTCTTATAGTCGCTATTTATTAGAGCTGCGCAAATTCATCGCGATCCTGGGTGGACACCGATCTCTTAACTAACTACTAACTCACTGCCTCTATCGAACCCGTAGGTCGGGCATAAGCTCTCCATACATCCCTATCCTGAGCTAATGTCTTCCAATCATCCACTGTATAATGTACTTCCGTTAAATCATGGATGTTATTCTCCCACCTCATTCTTGATCTACCAACTGGGCGTTTCCCTTTGGACACCGATCTCCTACTGGCCTATATTTCATGAGAAAATTCCTTCTCCATAGGTTTTTGTGGACCTGTGCCAAGACATAATACATTAGGTCGTTTCTTTTTCGATTCCTGTATTAATTATGGAAATTTCCACATTAACGATTTTGTTCCGCTTATTGCTTGTTATCTACTTATTTATAATATCGATGTTATTGATTTTTCTCCTTTAATAATTCTCTGTCTTTTGCAAGTTAATACGTGACATTACTTTGTTCTCAGACTACAATATCATACTCTACATAACTTAGTTATTTCGGTAGATCAACTTAATCTTTCAGGTCTAGTTCAATGTAAAAGTTAACAAAACAAATTTCATAAAACATCACGAAGTGGGTGTGTGAAGGCATTTAAGTTATCTGGTGGAAAGCACTCATCACCCCAAGTTATACCCACAGGTCTCAGAGAGATATTGCAAAAGTAGGAGATTATGGCTCACGCCTCTTTAAACAATTGGAGGCTACTTATGTCCCAAGTGTTCAGCACTGTGTAAAGGACATTTTTAGCCAAGAAAATATACCTGCTACTAATTCATTTTAGAGGCCGAGTAGAACCCAGTGACATGATCTTACCACAATGTTTGGTCAAGAGGTAAAATTCCTGACCTCATCTGGAATCAAACTCGCAATCTCGCGGCTTGTAGTATATTGCCTCAGCAAATTATGCAACGTGTTTCCGACTGTTTTTTTTTCAGAATACTTTAACGAAATTTTCCTGATGTTGGTAGTCTTATTGAAAACACTAATTCATCATCTTTTTTTTTTGTTTATTTTACCCTAAACTTTTTTTTTTGTGCACCACAAATGGACTTCCATATTTTTGCGCTGAGCGCATGAAAATAAATGTAAACTAAAAGTAAACATTAAATAGGTACATGATAACCTGCCCAGCTGAGTGTTTAGTTGTGACTCCTGTACATCATGAAGATAGCAAAGAACAACACAATGTAACAAACGCATATCATACCCAAAGTTAACTTCGAAAGAGCAACTGTTTAATAAAAAAAAATATCGACGACCATCAGCGGTTCCATGACCTTGACGAGAGTGGGAGTGTTTCAAGTAAATCAGAAGTACCATGGTAGGGCTACCTTTACTGGACAAACCTCGGGCAAGAAACAAAATAATTAATTAATCTCCAAGAACGTGTCAAACTGCATCAATACCGGAAGACAAAATTTCCAACGAAAGATAGCAGAAGAGAGATCAATGGGCAGGAGGAAAATGTTAGCCGTAGAGAAGATAATCTTCTACGGGATATTCTATTCTATAGTAATTCTGCCCGAGGGCAGGTCTTTCACTTCAATCATAGCATTTTCATACTATGCTTTGCAGCTTTACTAAGGAATGATGGGTGTGGCAGCTTCCTACGGGATATAACTTTAAATAAATCCTAGTTTGGATGTTACAACCCACTCCAGAAACATTCCGACAAAAGAGGCTAGACTATGTATAGTCGGGTAAAATATTCATTCAGTGTTATGATGTTATTTATATTTAACGAAGGTCATTAACATTAGAGCACAATTCAAATCTGAGCGGGAAAGGATCAACATACTATGCTCGGAGTTCAAACGTGAGGTTCTTTTAAGTGCCATAAATATATTCACGGTGCCGAAGTATTTGGTGACGAAACCGGTACTTTGTATTATTACGATCTGTAAATCCACACATCTTGGCGGGTGATCCTGGAAGCCATTAGTCCACCAAAATTGTCTACGACGTTCAAGAAGAGAACAAAGAGAATATATTTGATATATTTATTCTACTTGCATCAATATTACACAGTAACCATCTCAATAGCATTATCGAACCCGCACGTTCATAGTAGCACGGACATAAGCTCTCTATACATCCCTATCATGAGCTAATGTTTTTCAGTCATTCCCTGTATAATCTACTTCCCTCAAATCACGTTTAACGTTATTCTGCCACCTCGCTCTTGATCTACCAACTGGCGTTTTCCCTGTGGTTTTCATATGAAGAAGCTTCCTTGCACATCTCTCAATCCGCTTTCTTGCCACATGCCCTGCACACCACAGTCTACGAGACTTAACTGTTGTTATTATATCTGGCTTCCTATAAAGGCGATATAGTTCATTGTTACGTAGTCTCCTCCATTCATCTTTCTGTTCATCTCTCTTTGGCCCAGAAATATTCCTAAACACTCCCCCCCCCCAAATGTCATATTAACAAAATTTTAACATAGTGTCACAATTTTATAAAGATAGGCTGTGATTTGAGAATTTTTTAATAAGGGGTTCGAAGAGAAAACTAAATGTAATTTGTTGTTTTTTTTTCGATATGGGGCTTCTCCGCTACATTAGAGTAGTGTAACCTCACAATGTTACGTACCGGGCCTTACAGTTGTCCGGAGAGGGATTTTAACTGTGGATCACACGCGTACTTTTTTAACCACACAAGGACATGGTTGGCCTCAGCTCGATGCCAGTGCCTCCTCCAAGACAACACAACACGTCATTCATACACACATTCATACCAAACATGGCGAATATGATGATGGCCACATGATGTTTGGCGCTAATAATTTACAAAGAAGACAACTTTCACAAAACATTTGTATAAAATGCGCCTCGTTCAATAACAACAATTATGCAATAACTTACGAGTACGTTACGAAGCAACGCCACTAAATGTGAAATTGAAAAATATTTTTAATTAATAAATACGAATATTTCACAAATTGAATTCAAAACTGTTTTATCTAGAAGTTTATACTCCTAAGAATTTTAGACACATGAATGTCAAACCCTTTTTTTTCTATCAGGTAAATATAAATCCATTTTCAGATACCATATTTACCATCGTTTAAATGGCAGACATTCAATAAACTTAACATATTTAACTTTAAATTTACAAATATTCTATTTTACCTTATTTTAGTTAACATTTTGTTATTATGCTTTAAAATTAAGTCATTCCTTTCTTTAAACTAAATTAAACTCATGGAGCGGTAAGTGCGCAAGGCACTTGGTATAACAGAGAGGTAGACGTTATAGCTATGTGTGATAAGTGGTCAACCGTCAGATTCCCAAAGTTTTATATACGGTACATATGTTCCTCACAATTCTAGGTGAACACCGTTCCACACTAGCCGACATTTAGTGAGTAAATCCTTCCACATAGGGACTCGAACCAAGTCATGATCAGTAGCTCTGCGACAAAGCGTAATGTCTTAGACGCTGTACATTATCATATGAATATTTCCGCGCCAACAACTCTTCCATCCATTGCTTATTTCTTTATAAACTCTAGGTTACATACGTATTGTTTGAAATATACATTTTATCAATGTTCTCACAATTCTCTATATTTTTTTATTTATTGCTGGACGTCTATTTGTTCTCAGACTTCAAAATTATACATTTTTAAGTTGTTTGTTTCCCTTCATCATTATCATCGATTGGGTTAATTTATTGTAAAAGTTCCGAAAAAATGAAGTTTAAAAAAACACAATAAAATGACATGAAAATAGTATGTAAAGGCACGCACGTGTTTCTCGAGGTATATTAGGTAAAATAACCACAATCCCAATTTATATCACGGCTAGTTGCTACAAGTGGTGTAATTCATCCCACTGCAGGCCTTATGAAGCCCTTGGGATATTGAGTAGTTAAGACTCTCACCTTTCTAGACATTTGGTGCAAGATATCAGCCGGATTGTCAGCCCTTCACAACGGCTTTACACTTATGTATGGTATTCAACTGGTTGAGACGCATGTACAATGCGCCGTGAGAATGTTTATATATTATGAATACGTCTTGCACAACAATTTATATAACGTTAGGGATATCGGCCGCGGTGGACTAGCGATTATGCTCCTTGCCTCTGGCCCCGAGGGTCGTGGGTTCAAACCCGGCCGGGGTCGATGGATTTTTTAGCATGTAAAAATCCAAGAAGCAAGTTCTCCGGGAGGGACTTTAAGCCGTGGGTCCCGAGTCTGAAGATTTTGAGGCTCGTAAAAAATCCTTAAGCCTGAATGAAAAGGCCTGTAAGCAATATTTGCTGAAATTTCCCGTCCTAGTACTACCTTGGTTTCCTAGATGTCAGTATGAGGCGGAACGCTGACAACGGACACTCAAAAAAAATGACATCTATACCAAAACAAGTGTAACAAAATTAGTATGGTTCAAATTCTTCCTTGTAGGGGGAGAGAGCGCCTAAATCTCTGTTAAGGGAAACATGGGCTTGCAAGAGGGGATTTGTGATTCCCTTGTAATGATTATAAGACTTCTTCAGGAGAAGAAAACCTGCGTGAATAACATTACCTCTTCGGGAATCGAATCCGCAATCTTCCAGCTTGTACCATATTGCTTTACCAATTACGCAACGTCCCCGGGCTACTTGTTTCAGAATAATTAACACATTTTCATGTTGTGGCTGCTGATGGTACTCTTCTTTTCAGGCTCTTGAACTAACCTGTACCCACAAGGAATGTCTTGGGCGAAGGACAAGAACTGTAAAACACATTTAATTAGTATTACAGTGACTGGTTCCTAGTTATAGTTCCATAATTAAAGACACATCTAGATGCAAGTTAGAGAGAGGACATTAATAACAAGCCACTTACATATAATAAGTAAATATGAAGAAACTTTATATGAACCATGGAATAGAAAAGGAACCATAAATGAACTACTACATACTTTCGTTCATTTGAACTTAAGCTAATTTAGAATAAAAATCCACTTTTGGCTACTAGCTGTCTTCTCCTATTAACCTATTTTGTATTACATTTCTACAACAATTGATCTTATCCATAGACAATACATACAATTCACACTGATATTTCTACGTATTTTAAACAACAACTCTCACCCTAGTTTTCAGCGAGATTCGAAACTTGGACTTCTGTTCTATAGAACCATTCCTTAAAAGTCTTGGCTAATTAGTCATGTTGGAAAAACTAATATTTTCACTAGCCTAATATGATATGGTTGTGTTTTCGGAAAAGCTAAAAATAAATTACAATTTTTTTCACGAAATATAAATTATTCCTAGTATTGAAAAACGACTAAAAATAAAATAACAAAGAAAGTACAGAAATATGTACACATTCGTGACGTAACTAGTACCTCATTCCCATTGTTGGTCCTCGACATTCATATTTTGTATTTATAAAGGAGAAAGAGACTTTATTTTCTAATTGAAGCTAACTGAAATGTTACCTAATAACCAATGTTAATGTGACGTTAGTGCGAGTTATTACAGCTTTTTTTTTTAATTTTCGACCAGTGTTTGTTAAATATAAAGAAATGCTCATACTATTGGAAATACTTTGTGGAATTAAAAACCTAACGGAGGTTCGGGTGTTACTAAATAAACCAACGCTAGACAATAATGATTAAGGTTAATGTGAATTTATCTTTGTCAACTTGTGTTTAAATTCAAGGGAAGACGTGTTTTTAAATGTTGATATTGTTATTGTTTGTGAATAGTAAGTGAGACGATGTGTGTTAACTAATATCTGATAAAGACCTATTATGAGGTACATGGCTCAAAATTAGGATAGTTTTTGTATTTTGAAAACCTATATGAAAGGGGTTTTCGCCCGCCTTAACTCCCAAGTTCCTCAGCAAACCGCAAGAATGCGTGTAAATATTAAGTAAAACTGAAATATTACTAAACCTCATCGCGCCATCTTTAAAATTACTGAAACAACACAAACAGTGACAATAGTTCGTTACAACGAATGTTAAACATCGTTCACTAGTTTAGTTCAAATGAACGGATTCTAATGTAGTCCGCGCTACGTGTCTGCATAATTACCAAATATTTGTCTCCCTTGAGAATAAATTATCTGTTTTTCAAAACCGGAAGTAAGTAAACAACCACCCCTTTGCTGGATAAACAAGCTTTGTACGAGAGCCATACAATGAAGCAATAATATGGCGGAGGTTAAGTCTGTGTTTCCAATATCAGAAATGGTGGGAAAGATATCTACTGGTAGGAGTAACATGTTAGCCATAGAGAAGGTGTCATTTCTACCGAACAAAAATCTTAACAAGTACTTACTGATCCTCCAAGTTGGTGTTGGTAGTTAGGCCAGTCTCCGTAAACATTTCCTACAAAAGATAGACAAATATTACGTATAATCGGGGAGGAAACATAGTTGAGAAGGCCAAATCATTAAATCAGTGTTCTGAAATTATTTCTATTTTACGATAAACTTACTTCTCAAAAGCCAAGATTATTAGCATCTCTAGTCAAATCCGAGAGATAAAGGGCCAAAAAATGATCAAAAGTCTCGTTTTTTCAGCTTGAATTTCTTTTAAGTGCCGTAAATCTAGTCAGGGAACCAAATTATTTAGTTCACTTCAGAAGGAATCTAGTCTAAGGATTTTTATGCCCTGAAAATTGACACCACCAGGCCGTGTTTGAACCCATGCATTTTTAAATCCGGGAGCAAGTATATTAACCACTATTCCACCAATATCGATTACAGCACCTACGATGGGGAGAGAGGGAGAAGATAATATATGTGCTGTAATTATATGAGTATTACATGTATTTTGTCAAATTATTATCTAATATTACAAAAATGCCACTTTTTTAAAGTTAAATTTACCGTATTTATACAGGAAGACAACTATGTGCAGTATACTCTATCTATAATGGTGCAGCTAATAACCTCTCCTTGTAAGGAGTTACCAGTCCAAGTTAATTTTAAGTTACCTTATTTGTTCATAGATGTCATGCGGTACACACCCGACCCAATGAGACATCTAACAGGCAACTAAGGTATTACTAGGAGATTGAGGTCGGTAAAATTTGCTTAGAGGCCTCTTTCTCCAGGCTTAAGGATCTTTTACAAGCCAGAAAAGTCTTCAGACTCACAGCTTAAGTCCCTCTCGGAGGACATGCTCCTCGGATTTTCCCGTTCCAAAAAAATCCATTGACCCCGGCCGGGTTGAACTCGCGACCCTCCGAACCAGAGGCAAGGAGCATAACCACTAGTCCACCGCATCACAACTATGTATAATAACCATTTCAATTTATAATGAGATTTTTTCCCCCTAAGCACAATTAGTACATTTATTAATATAAGATTCATTTCATAAAAAATTGGACGAAATGCGCCTTGTTGACAACACGGATGATACAATAACCGTAACGTTACGAAGCAACGTCATTCAATATGAAATAGAAAATTACGGTTTTAATTGTATTAACAAAATATTAATATTTTGCAGATTGGATTCAAAAATGTTTAATGTGTGTAGCTGGGATTTACAAACAACACTTCCACTATCAGGTAAATATTAAATACATTTCATTTATCATAGTTTTAAATGCTCGTTATTATGATGTGTATAAGGCATGTTAATAGAAATTATAACAAATTTTACCCGACCATTCAGCTTACGGCAGTGGAACAGTGAAGACAAGTCAAGGCATCCTAGATTCATCGAGTACGCAAACTTTCCTGTTGGCGGTAACGACAGCTCTTGTACTGGTAGTAAGGATCACCGACGAGCCAACGCTAACTGGTGGACAACCTGTGGCCAACCTTGGCGACTTGAGCGCTACTGCTCGGGCTTTTGCCTCTCTCTACTCCAAGTTGCAGATGAAATTATTATTTTCTTCGGATTGCTGGCTGAAAATAGTGAATTGGTGAATAGTGTTGTGCAGCATGTCGCTTTTTTTCCGGGTGGGGCCTGGCGGCCACACTCACATTAAGAGTATTCAGTGTTTTTTCAGTGAAATTTTTTCAGTGTTGTGTTTATACAGTGGTGTTTGGTTCCTGCAAAGCAACTCTATTAACTGCGAGTGCTTTGTTAAGCCTTGTCTGCTGGTTATTGTGTTTTTAGTTCAGTTCAATCAAGCCAAGTGCTAGTGTAGTAATAAGTAATTAGTGCTGAACAGTCTTACCATGACTGCTTTCACTAAAATTCGTGAGTGCCGAGCAGGCTATGGACCTTGAGTATGAGGAGCCCTCGGCCTACGAACTTTGGGAAACTGCGCTCAAAAAATTTGAGAGATACGTAGATAATCAAAAATTTCCATCTGAATCAAAATTCCTAGAAGTAGCTAGAGAGGTGCGTGGTGCTATTGTTATAGTTATCAATTTCATAAGCGCGTTCCCAGATTTCGGTCAGTCCGATTTTGCTCGTGATGTTACACATGATTGCCTAAAAAGATTAAGTGAGATTAAGCTCAATATGAAATCTAACAAAGATTATTGGAAAAAATGCTTCATGATTGAAAACAATAATTATAGAACTTCCTGTATCCTGTTTTTTCAAAGGTGCGGAAAAGAATACAGAATATGTACCTGAACCTAAAAAGATTAAAACACATGAGAAAGAGAAACCATCCCAAAATAGTTCAAATGACAACATGAATACAGTTTCAAGTAAAGAGAAACCATCCCAAAATAATTCAAAAGTTAACATGAATACAGTTTCAAGTAAAGAGAAACCATCCCAAAATAATTCAAAAGTTAACATGAATACAGTTTCAAATAAAGTGAAACCAACCACAAATAAGGCAACTAAGGTCACATCACGACAAAATGAGGAGTCGACTGTGCCAGTGCAAAATAAATTTTCAATTTTATCCGAATTACCGGAACCAATGGACACTGTAGACCCTCAGGCTCCTCAACTTGGATCGTCACGGGACAAGCAAACTACAGCAGCTACCAGGCGTAGTAGCCAACCGTCCAGGGAACCTCAAGTAATGCCGCAGCCGAAAAGGGAACCACGCCCACCACCCATAACGGTGATTGGACATGGTGACCTTTTCAGGATGAATCGGGAATTAAAAGAAAAATTCGAAGACGTGAAAGTAGTTAAAACCCAGGACGGTTTGAGATACTACGCTACCTCGGAGGCAGACTTTCATCTACTCAAAGAGTACTTCAAAAATGCAAAGAAAGAAATTTTATACATTTCAACTCAAAAAGATTTGCCTCTGAGGGCTGTTCTAAAGAGGCTTCCTGCCAGCATCACTGCTGATGAGGTCAAGGAAGAACTTAAAGAACTAGAATATCCAATAATATCGGTAAAGCAAATCACCAAAAAAGAAGGAGAAGTTTATACTCCCTTACCATTATACATCCTGGAACTTCAGAACAATGATGCTGGTAGGGAAATATATAACTTAAACCGCCTCTGTTTGACAGTGGTGGCTGTGGAACCATACAGACCTAGAGCTGGCATGAAGCAGTGCTTCAGATGCCAGAAGTTTAACCATACTTTCATGGGGTGTTCCTTAACCCCATCTTGCGTAATTTGCGCTGGTACTCATAGTCATCGTGAGTGTCCGGTGAGAACCGAGGCACTCACGGACAAGAGCCTGCTGAAGTGCGCGAACTGTGGGGAAGAGGGACATCCCGCTTCCTACCGGGGTTGTGAAGCCTATAAGAAAGCAAAAGAAATTTATGAAAAAAGAAAACCAAACCAAAGTCCAACAACTCCGGCGTCCCAACCTCGAACTTTCACATCAAAATCTGTTAATCCTACAGTCTCATATAGTTCTATGGTAAATTCTGGCATCACAGTTAAACCTACTACAGGCACTGTCCCATGTCAGCCAGGGTCTGTGGCTGCTTTACCAATGACGGATCAGGGACAACAACTTTTCCATAACATTCAGCCTCTGCTGAATGGTCTGTCGACACCTATGGAAAGGTTTGTGTTCCTGACAAATCTAGTGAACTCATGTTTCATATCATCCATACCTGCTACGGTAATGAACACATAAGCAGCGAGACAGCAAGGCTAAGGAACAAAACCCCATACTGAATAAACACAATGGTGTTTGGCCGCCAAGGGACCTCAACTGGTTCCCAAAAAGCGGCACACTGGGCAATGCTAGTCATTGCCACAAAACAGTCAGTCAGTCTCGCAAATTACAAATAATCTATTAATATAATTTCACATAATATTGTGTTATACTGTTTTTATTAAGCTTCTGCGTTCTTTATCCTATAAACATTTCTTGGCACGAGAGAGATCTACCAAATGTCTAACCACTTAGAACTATTATATTTTTTTCAGAGGAAGTCTATAATCTAGATGGTATATGGGTAACATGTGGTCAGCCTACCGATCTTACAATATTTATAGCTAGTTAACTGAAACTGAAGCAGCTATATTTTAGAGTTACCAAAATTCCTCATGTTGCTGATTGGGCAAAATTCCATAAGAAAAATTTTCCTCATAGTAAATGAAACTAACGCACATTCCGTAGTCCCGCGCCAAGACATGATGCTTCAACCCGATCCATTCTCAATATTCTATATTATTAATTATATGAAAATTTCCAGGTAAATTATTTTCTTCCGTCCATTGATTTTTTATTTATAAACTCCAGGTTATGTGATTATTTGGGATATCCATATTTTAACATAATTATTTTCATTAGTAATTATATCTTTGAAGGTTTCTAGCGTTTTTCCCTGCCACAAATTTCTATTCAGGATTTATCCAAACTCATCACATACATTTCGTTCATTCGCCCCTGTGACGTAGCGTCAGACGCAATTTGTCGTTCACAGACTTCTATAAATATAGGAGCTTCATCTCACTCCTCATCCCAACCCTATGTTGGACACGAGTTGAGGATATTATATAATAATAATTATAATCTTTATCAGGTTAGACTACTGCTTAATGTTTATTATTTTGTCCTCAGAATTTAAAAGTATACATTGTTAAGTTAGGCGCCCACGTGTTTAGATGGATCAACAAAATCTACGAAATCTGATTTAAAATAAGAGCTAACAAAACAATTAAATTGCACAACACGTTACTCGGTAGAATCCAGTGACTGCTGGGAATATCGAACATAAGAGCATGATTATTTTTCTAAGATTTTGCATAGAGAGTGAAATGCCCGAAGCAGGTCATGAAGATGTTCACTGGTCCATCCTGTCTTTGAATATTCGTACCTGGCAGAAGGTGGTACATCTTTCTTTAACAGAGAGAAAAAAAAATCGTTGGAATATCTACATCGGAGGAATGAAACTGCCAGAAGCACTCATGGCACAAATAACTAACATTTTTCCCTCGTTTCCAATCAGTAACATAGCTCACACGTTCTGGCCTCACTTATGGTAAGAAGAGATGTGGAATTTTTGACGTTGATATCCAATTTATGCACATTGCATATAAATATAACTGACGATGCATATTGGCAAATGGGGAAACTTCACTCTAAGAGAAATTCAGGAACCTATTAAAACTAATAGCCTAGGGATTACTTTTAAGGGAGGAAAGGAGATTTCGAGTATTTGAGAATAAAGTTCTTAGGAAAAAGTTCCCGCGCCGTAGCCGAGCGGTTAAGGTAGGAAGCCTTGGCGCAGAGCTACGGGACTTGCGCTGGTTCGAGTCTCCATGGGGGAAGAAATTTTCTCATGGTATTTCGGCCAGTATGGGACCGGTGCCCACCCAGCATCGTGAGCCAATTGGGTAGCTACAATAAGTAGCGGCTCCAGGTTAAGGAACCAGCTATAACGGCTGCGGGACTCGACATGCTAACCACATGTCACCCCCACACTGGCTGTTGATCATCTACCTCTGTGATTGACACATGTGGATGTGAAGGGCCAGCAGCCGGCTGGTAAAAGGGCAACCGCTGAAAAGTGGAAAGACCCTCAATCGGAATCGGAGGAAAAATTTTAGACCAAAGAGAGATGAACAAACAGGTGAATGGAAAATAATGAATAACAGTGAATTACATGGTCTTTATAGGAATCCAGATATAATGAGAACTGTTAAGTCTCGTAGACTATGATGTGCAGGACATGTGGCACGCATGGGAAATCAAAGACTTGCATGGAAGCACCTTGCAGGAAAACCAGAGGGAAAACCCCCCGGTGGTAGACCAAGAATGAGGTGGGAGAATAACATTAACTATGATTTGGGGGAAGTATATTATACAGGGGATGATTGGAAAACATTGGCTCAGGATAGGGATATATGGAGAGCTTATATCCGCGCGGCCATGAATCTACGTGTTCGATAGTGCCAGTGAGTTAATTAGTTAGTTAGCTAGCCTAGGGATTCCTAAAACTCATAAATGGACTTTTATATAAAGCCCCATGGAGTTATTCTTTCCCACCGGTTTTCTTTTAATAGTTAAAATTAAGTTTGATTCCGTTTTCCTCTGCACACTCGTAAGCCTGTTCACGTAATTGTATCGGACTGAAACCACGGACCATATTAGCTAGAAACTTAATCTGGTTACAGTATTTATTGTGGTGTAATCTTATAAACGACTTTCACCTTGACCGAACTTGCCACAAGTGTGTAACCTAACTTGAAAGTCACATGCTCATTTAATAAATGATAGTTATTTACAAATATTGAAGCAATCGTGTTGTTTTGTATTCCAGCAACATGTATAACTGAAAGTAATATCAATTTACTAGACAAAAATATTTAAACAACAATTACCGAAAGCCAGAATCATAAAACATACACTTTCAAGTGTTTCAGAAACTATAATCACAATGACTTCCGGAAGTGTTCACAGTAGTTTCCTTAATCTGAAGTTAGACAGCAGCACTTATTACGAGTTAACATAGCCTATAGGTCTACCATACTATTTAATATAATCCATTGACCGCCATTTCCCGATGACCGCTATTCCCACATATTACATTCCCAATTTCATATTATTAATAGCCAATAGATATAATTGTAAAATATCAATAAATAAGTCAAACGTAATGACATGTATTGGTAAATATCGAATTAGATCAAAAATTGTACTGGATAACAAAATAATAGAACAAATATCACATTTCCAATACTTAGGATGTGATATAACTTACAGAGAAAATAAAGGTACAGAAAATAAAGTAAATAAATTTCAGGCTATTTGTGGAACCATAAAAAGAACCTTAGGTCGGAAAACAAGGAAAGATACGAAACTTAAATTATATAAAACAATGGCTGTTCCTTTGTTGTTATATGGAAGTGAAAATTGGATAATGGAATCAAGGGATAAAAGCAGGATACAGGCTGCAGAAATTCTATTTTTACCTAATGTGAAAGGATGCACAAGAGCGGATAGAATAAGGAATGAAACTATACGATAAGAATTAAATATATATAAAATTGAAGATAAAATCAGCGAAAATAATTAGAAATGGACGGAACACTTATCAGAATGAACAACGAAAGAATACCAAAAAGATCCTTCCTGTATAATCCCAAAAGAAGAAGAGATGTTGGCCGACCACGTAGAAGATGGACTCCACTTTTAACTTTATCGGAACAGGCTGTATAGCCTATACGTTGTAGTAGAAGAATAAGAAGAAGAATTTCATATTATCTAATATTATAACTTAATGCCACTTTTTTAAGATAAACCTGTGCTTATGAATATTTAAACTGGAGATTACATGAGAAAACTAGATGCAATTTGATATTTAAATCAATGTAGGGCTTTCGCGCTATAAATTAGACCTAATATTATTTAAAATTGGACAAAAATATAGGAAAGGTCATATAGAAAGATTGGAAGACAATCGACTTTGCAACAAGAGCTAAATAAGACCAATTTACGGGAGAAGAACATGAGGAAGGTCTGCCAAGAGATGGATAGAGAGTGAATGCTGAACATCCAATACGTCTTCCACCGAGGAGTGATTTTGGAAATAAACAGGACGAAAATCTTATAAATTATGAAGAAGAGGAAGAAGAAGAAGAAGAAGAGATTAATTAAAATGTGAACTTCATAACACTTCTGTATAAAATTGTTTTGTTGCACAGCGATAACAAAAATTGTAACGTAATAACTATAAGGTTACGAAGCAACGTCACTGAATGTAAAACTGAAAAAAAATCACTTTAAAGGAAATGAATAAAATATTAATATTTGTCAGATCAAATACAAAATAGTTAAATCTCTCAATTTACATAACTGAAGTTTTTCGAAGATCAATAGACAACAATGTCTCTATCAGGTATTTATTAAATACTTGTTGAAATATCATATTTACATTCGTTTAAATGCTTATTGTTTAGTGTATAATTTAAATTTAACTTATTGGTCATTATAACAATTTCTCTTTAAAGTTACAAATATTCAGTTTTACATAACTTTATATAACACTTTGTTATTCTGTTTTAAACTAAATTAAACACCAAAGTGTATGGCCGTTAGACTACCAGGCCAACAGGGGGCAGGCGATAATCAAAAGAGTACATGTGTGACGAGTGGTCATCCTGCCGAGTCCCTCAGCTGTTATAGTCGCTACTGATTACAGCTTCCCAAATTTCTTACGATTCTGCGTGGGTATCGTCCTCATACCGGCTCAAATATCATGAGCAAATGTCTTGCCCATCGGGAATCGATCAAGCGCATGTCCCATTTATCTGAACCAAACCATGATGCCGTAGAGAGCTCAAATTATTATTGTATGGATATTTGTTATGGTTTATCCTTTCTTTTTCTTTATGAACTCCAGATTATCTATTTGTTTGAAATATCGATTTTATTAATATATTTTTCCTTTGATGCTTCTCTGTATTTTTTAAATTAATACACATCGCTTGTTTGACCTCAGACTTCAAACTATGTATTTTTATGTTATTAATTTAGATATTGCAACATCATTTTTCAGGTGTAATTTAAGGTAAATTTAAACAAAATAATTACATTTTCAAAAAATGTCAACTGTCTTGTTGAAAAAAGCTAAGGTTTAAAGACACAAACGTATTTAGCGATCTATTTTGGGGAGACGTAAACAACCCAACTTATCTCACGGTTAATTGTTTTAAAAGTAATAAAGTTAGTTATGATGGTCCCAGGGTCATCACAAAGCACTGGATCACACAACATAAATAACACTTAAGCCTATCCACATATAAGCTAGAGAGAGGAGCAGTTTAATTAAATACAAACCTAAGAAACAGAACACTAGGGATTGTATAACGTTGATATTAGTGGAGATGATTGAATGTTTCAAAACCAAAAGTAGCAAATCTATTGGCGGCTTCCATTATAGAAAACACCTTGGGCGAGAAACCAAAGAAGTTGTATGAGGAAGAGGATATCAACCAGCACCAATTGGGAAGAGAACGTTTGGCTCTTTGAAGGAAGATATGGTGTAACAGAGATCAATTGGTAGGAGGAACAGCTTAGCCGCAAATAAGATAACCTCCTTTGCGAGAAACGACAAAAGAAATCCTGAACCTCTAATTTACGAGTTGAGTGTTAGCCCGTCTCCATACAAAACTCCTACGAAAGAAAACGAACTATATAAAGTCGGTAAAAATATAGTTGAGAAGGATAAACTAATTGTTCGATCAGAATTATAATATTATTTTAAACTGAATGACTCTCTTCGACAAACAAGATTGTTAGCATCGCAAATTCAAATTTTGGCGCGAAAAGACCAAAATAATTTTGATCAGAGGCTTGAAGATCTTTTACTTGCCGTAAATCAAGACCGGAGACTCTCATCTTCAGATCACTTCCAAATGAACCCATAATATTGACTTATACACTGAAAAATCCAGAGAACCCACCTGGGTTTGATACCGTAACGTTTTGTCACCAGAGGCACGCGTGAGTACAAGTAGTGCACCAAGATTGACTAGAGCACCTAAAAAGTAGAAGAAGAATATAATAAATATTTCCTCTAATTTAATTGGTCCTCTATGCTAATAAATCATTATTTAAATATAGTTATTTTAAAATATTTATATATTTAATGTAAACGGCGATGTTTGAAAACAAATCAGAAATGTTTGGTTATGTTTCATTTGTTCATCCACTACAACTAGATTATATTATTTTATACCAAATAGGATCGCAATATTGTAAGAAGTGGAGAAAAAAAATTAACAGATCAAATTGTATATTATAACCAACATTAAAGGTTATTAATTAATTTTTATGAAAAAACTCCGTAAAATCATTATTTAAAAACACAATTACTGAACACACAATTATCAAATGTGTAGTTGGAAGGAATCTGTTTGATATTTGCTATATTCAACGTATTTGTTCGAGAGTCATCACTGCAAAAATAATGCTCTATGCTGTTCAGAATATAAAAAGGAGGAGCTTTCTTTACTTTGGTAAACAGAATTCGATAAATAGGGAGGTTAAACACGACTGTCATTGGTTCTAAAACAAAATTCATTGAAACGTGATTGGTCATTGATTCCCATTTGGACCATGAGCTAAATAGTCACCAACATTATATTATGTTTTTACTGTCGATTTGCAATAAGATCAAATAAAGATATTTCTGTTTCTGCAGATGATATTGCTGTCTTTGCATCGAATATGAATCATAATTGTGCTTACTACTCGATGCAAATGCAGCTAATGGAATTAGAAGCGTGGTGTACTAATTGGAAACTAAAATATACGATGACAAAACGCTATGTTTACCGTTCACTAGAAAAAACAGTATTAACTAAATCTCAAATTTAGTTTTATTTAATGAAAGTACTGAATATAGTTTCAAAGTTAACTATTTCTTCATATTTTTGGGTAGTAATTTAGAATGGAGTGCACATACAAAGTACACCATGCTAAAAATAGAACACGGCAGAAAACCCCTGTGGTCACTCCTAATCACATTAGCAACAACACATTTATGATTTACAAGCAACTCATCAGGAGCTCAGCCACTTACACGACCAGCTCCTGGAGCGATACAAAAACTCTACTAAACAACTCCAAATGAAAGGAAACAGAATTGTCAGGAACATGTTGCAAGCAGCTGATACGTAACAAATATTTAGATTAAACAAAACTTAAACCATAAAGATATAACAGAATTCGGGAGCTCAAGGTAGATGAGAAAAGAAAAAGATTGGTAAATATTTTATTGATATCAAACAAAGGGAGAAGAATGTAGTGAAATGCATGTGGCCACAGAGTGACATATTCCAAGAATTAAAGCCAACTATTTTTAATGAATACGACTCCCGGTTTAAAGAGAGTTTTAAGTAAAAGGGATGATTTTCATTGCTGAAAAAGTTTGCTACTTCAGGTAAAAACTAATTTCGATAAAACGTTCAAGTGTTACACGATAAAATTACCTCAATCAAATGATGTGAATGAATACTTTTGACACCCACTATATATTACATACAACTGGGCAGGCTTTTATTTTGTTTGGGACTGACATCCGTAGTACTGGAGAAGACTTGGCAATAACTTAATTTACTAGGTTTAAAGTTCACTTCATTGGCAATTAGATTAGATTTATTTAGCCTGGTCGAGTTAAGGCCATGTGGCCTTCTCTTCCACTCACCAGGGCAAACATATATTACATCAGAATATAACAATCTCAATTAACTCTAATATTAATTACTAAATAAATATTTGATCAAAAAGATAATATCTATTATATTACGATCTATAATGCAACCAGCTAATGTTACTTAAAATTAAGACCAAAACTAATGATAAAATATATAAAAGCAAGACATATTATTTTGTCCCTGTCTAATGTATATATAAAAAAAAAGAAAAATAATGAGATATAGAAAACTAAATTTTAGATTATACAATATTTAAAACAAAATAAATGAAAATATTTGTTATTCTTAATATTATTTTCATAAATAATTTAATTTGTGAATTGTTAAAAGAATACTGTCAGTGAGGTGTATAAGTTAGTTTGTTATTAAATAATTCTTTAGTTTGTTTTGAAGGATGTTATGGTTTGACAGTCTCTGACATAGGGCGGAAGGGAATTCCATGTTTTGGTAAGTGAGACCGTAAAATATAATGAATAATGTACAGTGTGATGAGGAGGGACATAAAGGACAATGTGCCGATGGGATCGAGTGTCAAGATTGTGTGTGTCGGATAGTCTGATGAAGCGGCGTGATAAATAATTAGGCGAAGATGTACTAACTAATATCAAATCGCCTTAGGGTTATTTATGCTACAAGGTAGGCAACAGCCTTATTGACAGTCGAGGGCATTATTAATCCAAATTGTATGTAAGTCGAAAGAGCAATTTTTTAAAATCATTTTGAAAGTTGTTTGATACGTACAAACCTTTACAGAAAGTAGAATTGATGAATAAGATTCGTTAAAATAAAACTTTAGGTTTAGATCAAATTATAGAAAGTACCACAACGTTGACACAAACACTAACATAGGATTTATACGATGTAGGAATAATACATCTCCAATATTACTTGACATATTGCTCTAACGTAACACGCTTTATATTAGCTTCATCTTTATCTGTCCACCGCTGTGGTCTCGAGGTAGCGTGCTGCTTGTCACGCAGAGGGGCCGGGTCCGATCCCCGGTGAGGTTTTTATCGGGGTTTTTCCTCACCTGTAAGACAAATGTCAGGAAACGTTTAAGGCCTAAACGGTCCCCGAAATCTTATGGCCATCATCATCATCCTTCACAGGTGTGGAAAGCAACGGGAAGCTACCACACCTACAATTCCCTAGTAAAACTGCAAGCATAACATGAAAATGCTATGATTGCAGTGAAGGACCTGCCTTCGGGCAGAAATTACTATGGATAGACCTGTATCTGTCCATGTAACATACCTGTATCTATGTAACGGAATATTTGAACACGATTTTCACCCATTTAAAAACATTGGATCGACTTGAAACTTTGTATACTTGTAAGGGATCCATGACAATACGATAATTTCATAATTTTCTTCTAAAATCCTGGACAGAATCATCAGAAAATCAAAATAATAAAAACCGGTTAATAGGTTGCGGATTAACGACTTTTTAGTCAATCGTTGTAAGAGCTCAATTGGTAGAACGGTGAACTGTAGTGGTAAATAATTTGAGTAATCCATAGATCGCTGGTTCAAATCCGGCCCGTGGGATTTTTTGAAAAGTATTAAGCAATTACATTTTCATGGGATTCCGGTTTATGCCAATTAAACTAACTATCAAAAAGTAAATAATATTTTAAAAAACTAAAACAACACGCTTTATTAGAAAACCAAGCTAAAAAATGAAAAATAATTTTAATTTCGAACACACTTAGGATAAAATTAAAGTGGTGAACAAAAAAATCATCTCCAACACATCTAGAATAAAACTAGAGTTATCTAAAAAAAATATATTTAACATCGAAAGCGCGGGGTGCTTTTTATGATTTTTACGTTTTCTTCTTAGATACTTTACATTTACCAATATCTGTTTATTATCAAATATATTCATTGATATAGAGCACCCCACGCTTTTGATGGTAACATTTTTTTTGTAGATAACTCTAGTTTTATTCTAGATGTGTTGGAAATGATGTTTTTGGAGACCACTTTAATTTTATCCCAAGCAAAATTACTGTTCATTTTTACACGCTTTATATTAGCTTGACCTGTATCTATCTATCTATCTATCTATCTATCTATCTATCTATCTATCTATCTATCTATCTATCTATCTATCTATCTATCTATCTATCTATCTATCTATCTATCTATCTATCTATCTATGTAACTGAATCTTTCATCGCGTTTTTCACCCACTTAAAATAATTGGATCGACTTGAAATTTTGTATACGCGTAAAGGACCCGTGACAATACAATAATTTCATATTTATTTTCTAAAATCCTGGCCAGAATCATCAGAAAATCAAAAAAAGTGTTTTTGTATTTATGTAACGGAATTTTTGAACACGATTTTCACCCACTTAGAGACATTGGACACTTGAACTTGAAACTTTGTATACTTGTAAAGATCCCGTGACAATACAATAATTTCATATTTATTTTCTAAAATCCTGGCCAGAATCATCAGAAAATCAAAAAAAGTGTTTTTGTATTTATGTAACGGAATTTTTGAACACGATTTTCACCCACTTAGAGACATTGGACCGACTTGAAACTTTGTATACTTGTAAAGATCCCGTGACAATACAATAATTTCATATTTATTTTCTAAAATCCTGGCCAGAATCATCATAAAATCAAAAAAAGTGTTTTTGTATTTATGTAACGGAATCTTTGAACACGATTTTCACCCATTTAGAAGCATTGGATCGACTTGCAACTTTGTATACTTGTAAAGGACCCATGACACTAAAATAATTTCATATTTTATTTCTAAATTCCTGGCCAGAATCATCAGAAAATCAAAAATATTAAAACTGGTATAATAGGTTACGGACTTGTCGACTTTTTAGTCAATCGTTGTCAGAGCTCAGTTGGTAAGAGCGGTGATACTAGTGGTATATAATTTTAGTAATCTATAGGTTGCTGGTTCGAATCCGGCTGGGGAGGATTTTTTTTTTAGAAGAGTAATAATTTTAGCTCATACTACAATAGTATGGAATTTAAAGATATTTACATTCTTATCTTATTCTGTAAAATATTAAAACTAAAAAATAAAAAAATAAATAATAGTTTTAAAAAACTAAAAGAGCACGCTTTATTAGGAAACCGAACTCAAAAATGAAAAATAATTTTAATTTCCAACACGCTTGGGATAAATTTAAAGTGGTCAACAAAAATATCTTCTCCAACACATATAGAATAAAACTAGAATTATCAACAAAAAGAAAATAATTTTACCATCAAAAGCGTGGGGTGCCTTTTATGATTTTTACATGTTCTTCTTAGAGACTTTACTTTTACCAATATATGTTTATTATCAAATATATTAATTGATATAGAGCACCCCACGCTTTTGATGGTAAAATTATTTTCTTTTTGTTGATAATTCTAGTTTTATTCTATATGTGTTGGAGAAGATATTTTTGTTGGCCACTTTAAATTTATCCCAAGCGTGTTGGAAATTAAAATTATTTTTCATTTTTGAGTTCGGTTTTCTAATAAAGCGTGCTGTTTTAGTTTTTTAAAACTATTATTTATTTAGTTCGGTTTTCTAATGAACCGTGTTGGTTTAGTTTTTTTAACTATTATTTATTCTTTCTTTACTCGAATCAATGTAGTAATCATCTCTAAGAATTATAGGGACACCCGTAACGGTAACCTCTTTAAGAAAACGTTAAATTGCAAATTTATACAGCAATTATTCTCCCAATAATATTATATGGAAAAAAAACCGACACTTACTTTCAGGGATTCTTTCTTTATGTAGTATACGCTATTAGATAGGCTGAATTTTGTCTGTAGGATTTTAAGATGACTTCTCGAGAAATTGCTGTTTATTATAACTTGATTGTTCATAAGAATCGTCACTAGAATAATGTAAATAATTTTTATGTTGTAATTCACTGAACTGAACTAGTTCAAAAGAGGCACCTACTACATAATTACCAAATTATTATGAAACACAATTAATTTGCTTTCAATTCGTTGGTTAAGTAAATTCTGGAGGTATCGCGTACAAGTCTTGTTAAGGTTTTCAAGTTTTTAGTTAGTTTTTAATTGTGTACTATTATGCTCTAGTGATTATTGGATCATTATAGAAGATAATTATATGCGCAAGACATTGTGAATTTCTGGTGGTGAACACTAGCAGGAGTCTCAAGAAATAATTAATATATGTTCTCTTCGCCAATTTAGAGAACATCCCAATCGAAGTGCAAGAAGAAAACCTGATGAAGTGCTTCTTCCTCATCTGTTGACATGTCAATTTTCAGCACTTCAAATCTTTAAACCTTAAAATTCTAACAGATTAATCCCTAAAACAATGACTGTTTAATGTAGTTTCTTACAATTTTACTCGAGTTAAAAATAATGTATGCATTATAGGAGAACAATATTTTGAAAATTGTTAAATATCCAGTTATTGATATTACAGATTATATCTTTAACATTAATCGAGATTACTGGTAAAATAAATCGTTACAACTTTTATTGCACAACACACTGTATTCAGTGTCAGAGAAACGTTATAAATTTATATAATTTAACGCCCTGACATTAGGATCGCAGTCACCTATAGGTAAACTTCCCATTATAATTCGCCATCAGATTAAATTGGAAGTTTTTTTTAAGGCAGGACTAAGTTTCGTAAGGTCATAACGTATGACACTATCGCTATCACAACACAAAACACAACCAAGTGATGGGAAGATGTTAAATTGGTGTAGATGTTATGCAAGGAGGTCATGGCCAGTTAAGATTAGAAACATTGCAACTGAATTTTTTCCTTGACATGTTTTATACAAGGTGGTGAGTTGCAAGAAGCGTGTTCATTTTCGTATAACACGATTTTTCTATAGCATTGGTACATTTTTTGTTTACATTTTTATTGACTATTTCTTCAAGGAGTTGATTTAGTTGCATGATTAATTGCGGGCCTTGGTTAATGTGTATGTTATTTCATTACCTTGTATTCCACATCGGGAAGGAATCCATTGAAGTTTAATTATTTTCTGGATACGTTCGAAGTCTCTGAATAAGGCTTCAATGTTTGAAACATGAAAAAGTGATAGATGTTTTGTGTGTCAAAGCCAGTGTTGCTGATTTTTTTAATCAGAGTAAAAGACTACTTTTTTTAAACATTTTTGCATTTTAGTTATTGAAGGTAACATTTATTTTTTCCATCTGAGCTGAAGCAGTAATTTCCAATGATACAGAGGGAGAACACTGTGCAGTATACACCGGCTCCAACATCACCTCCAACCACTAGCTGAGAGACAATATGTATATATTTATTTATATCATTTTCTTATTCTTCTTCTTCCAAATAAGTTAATGGCCTAAAGCCTGTAATTGTTTCAGTGAAGCATTCTCGGTCTATCTTTTGTAGAACATCACAAAGATCTCGTCCCTTGAGGACTGTATTGTAGCATGACATGACCAACAACCATTGATCTTAAGGAAACAACCTGTTAACAGTTCTCAATACATTTGTTTCAGTTTCATGTTTCCTAACATCTTCAGCCAATATTAGCATATAACTTCCATAGTACGCGTTAAACTTAATAGTCATGTCCTGAGCGATGTATTTAGTTTCCTTCCGAGACCTACAAAACGCAACAAACACGCTAATCTACAGATAAGTTTCAAATAAGTTGAAATTAGTGATTGCACTTCTAGTTGTTAAAACTCTGCTCGCAATTAAAAAAATAAACACTATAAAGACCTAATGTTTATACCTTAATAACTTATTAAAATAAACAAATGCATTTATTTCTTCATTTTAATTTTCAATCAATATATAATGAAAGTAATATTACACAGCACATAAGGATTTACTCTCTGAACTGAAAGAAAGCAGTTATTAAAAAAAATTGATTTAAATTCAAGTATGATCTGTTAGATTTCATATTTTGAAAATTGCTCAACATACGTTAATGTAATAGACTACATTATTTCCTCTCACA
>JASPKZ010005527.1:0-35045 GCA_030220185.1 Diploptera punctata
TAACCAATTTATAAGAAAGAGATTATCAAACTCGATTTGACAACAACTACAGGGAGCATCTCATTACTTCAAACTTCGTACAAAATTACTAACAAATATATTAGTAAGCCAGACTTACTCCTATATTTGATGACATTCTAGGAGATCATCAATGCTGCATTTAGAAGAACCAGGTCTACAACAGATCAGATCGTTCAGTAATAAAGACAGATTTTAGATGAAGAAATGGCGGACGAAATATAATGCGATACTGTACATCAACTATATGTAGACTTCAAAAAAGCATATGATTCAATTAGAGACGGAGAAGGAGAAGTATATAGTATCCTGCTGCGAGTTCGGAATTCCTAAAAAGTTGGTTATGAATCTTATAGAATGCTTGTCTAAATGGCTCCAAAGAGTATAGGAGGAGCGTGTAGGCAAACAGTTTTCAGACACTTTGAAATCCAGAATGGGCCGTTGATTGAAGCAAGCGAGATACGCACACATCTCCTCTACTATTTAATATTTGTACTAGAGCTATGCCATTAAATCTTTACAGAGAATGAGGAAGCGCTTACAACCGAATGCGCTATTAATAAGCTCTATATGCTTAGTGAGTTTATCGCTGCATGATGTAGTACTACTGGCCGATAGCGATGGAGATACTAAATGGCCAACACGGCCACACACTATTGAGTAACACTAAGAAAATTGGGACTGGAAGTAAATATTAGTAAAACTAAATATAATGGTCACACGTAGAAATTCAGTATATAATGGAAATGGACAGCTAATGACAAAATGAGGGAAATTTTGAGGAAGTGGCTGAATTCAAATACCTAGGAACAATAATCACAAATAGGGAATGAGATGCACAAAGAAATTAAACATAGGCTCAATTCTGAAATGCTTGCTATTATGCATTGGCCAGAACTTTTGATGTCCCAACTCCTTTCAAAAAAACGTTAAGCTGAAAAATATATAAAAAACTATTATTCTACCAGTTATATTATATGGGTGCGCGAAACATGGACTCTTACTTTAAGGGAGGAAAGGAGATTACGAGTATTTGAGAATAAAGTTCTTAGGAAAAATTTTTGGACCAAAGAGAGATGAACAGACAGGTGAATGGAGGAAGACTACATAACAATGAACTATATGGTCTTTATAGGAAGCCAGATATAATAAGAACAGTTAAGTCTCGTAGACTGCGATGGGCAGGACATGTTGCACGTATGGGGAATGAAAGACGTGCATGGAAAGCTTCTTGCAGGAAAGCCAGAGGGAAAACGCCCAGTTGGTAGGCCAAGAATGAGGTGGGAGAACAACATTAAGTATGATTTGAGGGAGGGTAGATTATACAGGGAATGATTGGAAAGCATTGGCTCAGGATAGGGATGTATGGAGAGCTTATGTCCGCGCGGCCATGAACCTTCGGGTTCGATAGTGCCAGTGAGTAAGCAGTGAGGTAAGTAAGTGAGTAAGTATATTATATGAGTAATTAGGTAACAAATGTAACAATTAATTTGTACGCGAAATCTGGAAAAAAAAAATGAATATTACTTTTGAAGTTTGTATAAATATTAGGCGTACATTTTGTTAAATGTGTAATTTCAATAAAAAGTCAATAATTACATTGTTATCACGTCAATTTTTATATTCATTACACCTAGGGCCAGAGAATGTATGCACTTTAATAGAGATCTATACTCTTAATACTCAATATGAAACACTATTGAGATCACCATGCATTTAGATCACCATGTAAAAGTAAAAAATAAAATTCCTACCTAAGATCTGAGTCGTCCTCAAGTAGGGAAATGTTACAAAATATCCTTTTATACAAGCTGAAGATAAAATATGTTCTTCCTAAAGGCTTTCAAAGTATTTTATAACATTTTACCTAGTTGAGGACGACTGAGATTCAGGTAAAAAATTTATTTTTTTAAATTTTACTACAAACCTACTCTGCATGCACGCATTCTTTTGAAAACCTTAAAACACCGTGTTCTGCAGTGGGACGAACGAGAGATCCATCAAATATGCAGCTAATACCGACATTCAAAATATTATTTATTTTAGGTATCCAAATAGTAGTTCACGATTTTATGCAGTACGAAGTCACCTCTAATAAGTTTTTAACGATAAAGTAGGCCTACACATGCATTAATAGAAAATCGAAAATGTGAAACATAGTGTAGGCCTATTATGTAACATAAAATTTTAGTTAATATAATAATAATAATAATAATAATAATAATAATAATAATAATATAATAATAATAATAATAAATAAATAAATATATATATATATATATATATATATATATATATATATATATATATATTATACACAATTCCCTAGTAAAGCTGCAAGCATAGCAAGAAAATGCTATGATTGCAGTGAAGGACCTGCCTTCGGGCAGAATTACTATGGATGGATTATACAAGTAAAAGGATGTACAACACTTGATAGAATAAGAAATGAGGATATAAGAGAAGAATTGAAAGTACAGCCTTTATTGGATCCATCCATAGTAATTCTGCCCAAAGGCAGGTCCTTCACTGCAATCATAGCATTTTCATGCTATGCTTGCAGCTTTACTAGTGAATTGTAGGTGTGGTAGCTTTCCGTTGCTTTTCACCGAATTACAGACAGAAAAGAATTGATTATATGGATGGAATGAGTGAGGAGAGATATCCATTGTTAGCAAGAAATTGTCAAGCAAGACGAAGACGTGATGTTGGAAGACCTAGAAGACGTTGGGCTGATGCATTATTAGAAGTCGGAACGGGCAATTGCCTAATCCCTGGAGTGATGATGATGATATATATATATATATATATATATATATACACACACACACTTACTTACTTACTCACTGGCACTATCGAACCCGTAGGTTCAAGGCCACGTGGACAGAAGCTCTCCATACATCCCTATTCTGAGCTAATGCTTTCCAATCATTCCCTATATGATCTGCTTCCCTCAAATCATAGTTAATATTGTTCTCTCAGCTCATTCTTAGTCTACCAACTGGGCGTTTTCCCTCTGGCTTTCCTATAGGAAGCTTCCAGCTTCCATGCACGTCTTTCATCCCCCATACGCGCAACATGTCCTTCCCATCACAGTCTACGAGACTTAACTGTTCATATTATATCTGGCTTCCTATAAAATACCATGTAGTCATTGTTAAATAGTCTTCTCCATTCACCTGTCTGTTCATCTCTCTTTGGTCCAAAAATTTTCCTAAGAACTTATTCTCAAGTACTTTTAATCTCCTTCCCTCCCTTAAAGAAAGAGCCCATTTTTCGCACCCATATAATATAACTGGTAGAATAATAGTTTCATATATTTTCAGTTTAACGTTTTTTGAAAGGAGTTGGGTCATCAAAAGTCTCTGCAATGCATAATAGCACGCATTTACAGAATTGAGCCTATGTTTAATTTCTTTGTGCATCTCATTCCTATTTGTGATTATTGTTCCTAGGTATTTGAATTCAGCCACTTCCTCAAAATTTCTCTCATTTGTCATTAGCTGTCCGTTTCCATTATATAATGCATTTCTACGTGTGGCCATATATTTAGTTTATTGATATTTACTTCCAGTCCTAATGCTTTAGTGTTACTCAATAGTGTGTGCGTGTTGTCCTTTAGTATCTCCTCGCTATCGGCCAATAGTACTACATCATCAGCATAAACTAACAGCTTATTAATACCATTGAGTTGTAGGCCTTCCTCATCCTCTAAAGATTTTATGGCATGCTCTAGTACAAAATTAAATAGTAGAGGAGATAGTGCATCTCGTTGCTTCAACCCCTTTCTGGATTTCAAAGGTGTCTGAAAACTGTTTTCCTACACGCCATTTAGACACATTCGTATAAGTCTAACTAACTTTTTAGGAATTCCGAACTCCAGCAAATAGAAATGAAATGCACTAAGAAATAAAACATAAGCTCAATTCTGGAAATGCATGCTATTATGCATTGGCAGAAACATCTTGACATCCCTACTTCTTTCAAAAAACGTTAAAATGAAAAAAAAAAACTATTATTCTACCAGTTATATTACATGGTTGCGAAAACACGGACTCTTACTTTATGGGAGGGAAGGAGATTAAAAGTACTTGAGAATAAGTTCTTAGGAAAATCTTTGGACCAAAGCGAGATGAACAGACAGGTGAATGGAGAAGACTACAAAACAATGAACTACAAGGTATTTATAGGAAGTCAGATATAATAAGAACAGTTAAGTCTCGTACACTGCGATGGGCAGGGCATGTGGCACGAATGGGGAATGAAAGACGTGCATGGAAGCTTCTTGTAGGAAAACCAGAGGGAAAACACCCAGTTGGTAGACCAAGAATGAGGTGGGAGAATAACATTAACTATGATTTGAGGAAATAGATTACAAGGGAATGATTGGAAAACATTAGCACAGGATAGGGATGTATAGAGAGCTTATGTCCGCGCGGCCATGAACCTATGTGTCCGATAGTGCCAGTGAGTTAGATATTTTTACAATAATTAGATAAAAGTGTGTCTTAAGGTATGCTTTAGAGACACAAGAGATCGAAAAGTTTCTCTATTCATCACTTTTCAGATACACTGCCCAATCAGTAACCCAGTGAGAATCTTGCTTATTGGAGTTGAGAAAAGTGCTTAAAATGTAACATGCATGAATTATTGGCATTTATCATGTTAAATAGAGTATGTCAAAGTCAGCAATTCTTAAGCAATATGAGCGATAAGTACGTAAAAGTTAAGATTTTTACGACATGAATAAATACGAGTACTTACTAATTAATAACATGTTGTGATGATTTTTAAAGTTTGCAGATGTTCATGTGACGTAATATATTATAATTTACTTGACATCGCTGGGTTACAAAACTTCCATATATGTAAAACTACAGTTCAGCCTGTGTTAGATAAGATTAAAATATTCCACACACAATGTTGGACGTCGCCCTACTCACTGTTTATCAACTAATATACCACATACTTATTAATATCATGTAGCAAAATAAATATATTTCATACCAATAATGTTCAAATTTGGAAGAAATAAGAATTAAAGTCACACGAGAAAAAATAAAATATTCAATAGTATATTCATATATATATATATATATATATATATATATATATATATATATATATATGATAAGAAAAATAAATGATTGGACGGGATTTGAACTCGGGCCTCCGGATTGGTACTCTTGTGCGCTACCAATTACGCTATCAAGCAAATCTAGTACAAAAAATTATTGTTCTTTATATATATGTGTATATATATATATAGGCCTATATATATATATATATATATATATGTGTGTGTGTGTGGTGTGTGTGTGTGTGTTTTAAGAAGATCAGCTGGAAAATCTAGAATGGATAGAATACGAAATAAAGAAATGAGGGAAATTATGCGTGTACAAGAGGTGCCGGACATCATAGAAATTATAGAAAAGAAACGATTGCAGTGGTATGGACATGTCAAAATAATGCCAGAGCAAAGATTGCCTATAATTGTTATGGAATGATCCAGTATAGAAAGGAGGAAGAGAGGAAGACCGAAGACAAATTGGATAGAAGGGGTACAAGTAGCTATGAATATCAGAGAATTGGAGGAAGATCAGTGGATGGACAGAGAGGAATGGCGTTTGATTTCCGGAAGACGGCGACAGCTGCATGATACCGGATGATGATGATTATATATATTTATTACGAGAGCGGTAAGGGGAACTCTGTCTCCACTGCCATCTAGTTACTCCTATAACAAATAAGCAAATTATAGAGAATGTTTTTACTTTATAGTAGTGACGCTTTTTTATTTCGATGTTACAATTAAATTTTTGACACTAAGCAATGCAAACTTAATATGATATGATTAAGAAAAATAAATGCTTGGGCGGAATTTGAACCCGGAGCTCTGGATTGGTACTCTTGTGCGTTACCAATTACGCCACCAGCAAATCTAGTACAAACATTTGTGTGTGTATATATATATATATATATATATATATATATATGATATGATATGATAAGAAAAATAAATGCCTGGACGGATTCGAACCCGGATCTCTGAGTCTGTACCTCAGCGTGATATCCATTGCACTACCAGGCGAATCCAATTCAAACACTTATTTTTCTTATATATACATATATGTATATAAATATCCGGGTTCGAATCCCGTCCAGGCATTTATTTTTCTTATCATACCATATTAAGCTTGCATTGCTCAATGTTAAACATTTAATTATAACATATATATATATATATATATAATAGTGATTCTGCTCGAGGGCAGGTCTTTCGCTGCAATCTTAGAATGTTCATGCTATGCTTTGCAGCTTTAATAGGGAGAAAGGAATACCTCGTGAATGCAAGAAATAAGAACCGGAATGAGAATAAGAGAACTGGAGTGGATGGATAGGGACGAGAGGAGAAGGAAAATAAAACTTTAGGCACAGAAAGACGTGTAAACATTGAAAATCTGTATAATGATACATTTATTATTATTATTATTATTATTATTATTATTATTATTATTATTAGTATTATTATTATTTATGCCTGGGCAATTATATGACAACATAAAATTGCAGCTTCGTGACAGAGATTTGTTAGAATTCTGTATTTAAAATACTGATCTATTTTTTCTGAGAAGACGAATATTTATTTCTATATTCCAGAATAGCTAACAGCACATTCAGTACAGAATTCAAACTGTTAAGAAGTTACCACTTCTTATCACCAAGTTGTCCAGAATAATTACATAAGCACAATTACAATTTAATTCGTTTTTATTGACTTCAAAGAATGTATATTAAGAAAATGTAAGTTACTTCCAAGAATGGGTCTCTATCAAACGAATGATACATAGATTATCAATAAAACCACTTCACTATTAGGATTTACTTCAATTTTGAGTATATATATATATGAACAGTGAATCAAGAATTTACACACATCCGTGACGTGTTTTTATCAGTCATGGTCTGTTTACTATAATTTTAATTCACAAATCGTTTAGAAAACTTTCTGTACAGTAGTGTACATTGGTTTGCCCCAGATATATCTTAAAAACGGTGAGCATTGAAGAAAACAAACAAAAATATCTCAAGAACTATCCATATTGTTATTATTATTATTGTTATTATTATTATTATTATTATTATTATTATTACTACTATTATTATTATCCCATCCATCCATAGTAATTCTGCTCGAAGGCAGGTCCTTCACTGCAATCATAGCATTTCCATGCTATGCTTGCAGCTTTATTAGGGAATTGTAGGTGTGGTAGCTTCCCGTTGCTTTCCACACCGGTCAAGGATGATGATAATGATAATGATAAGGATGATGATGGCCATATGATTTCGGGGACCGTTTGGGCCTTAAAGTTTTCTGACATTTGTCTTACAGGTGAGGAAAAACCCCAATAATAACCTCACCCAGAAAAACTGCCCCTACTGGGGATCGAACCCGGGCCCGCTGCGTGACAAGGCAGCACGCTACCTCGAGACCACATCGGTGGACATTATTATTATTATTATTATTATTATTATTATTAACTAAATAACTAACTAACTAACTCACTCACCCACTCACGCTAGCGAGTTAATTAGATTTTCTTTCCGAATATGTTATAATTTTTGTTGGATGAGAAATTATGATGGTATTTATGCAATATATATAGCCTATTTAAATGATGAGTACAAAATATATTATGCATAAGAGATTTAAGGATAATGAGGAAACTCGACTGTGCCGCGATTCCGTTACAAGTAACTCGCTTGTATCGCAATGTTGTATTGTTATCTGTGTGATTGTTGTATATAGAGGTGAGAAAGTAATGTTTGTGGAACAATATACTGTATATTCATGGCCGGTGGCGCAGAGAATTAGTCGTTTGATTGCCGGATAAGGAAGAGAAAGGTGTCACGAACCCTTCTGATGCTAGTAGAAAGTTGTTTCTTCACCGAGTACTTTACTGATTGCAAATTCTGAACTTATAATACTAGTGATATATGCAATCAATATTAATAGATTATTGTTATAAATACATTTCAATTATTTTTTAATCACTGTACGTCGCCAGTGATTATATATACATAGGGCCTATATGTCCACCGCTGTGGTCTCGAGGACAGGCTCCTGGGTGAGATTTTTCGGCGTTTTTCCTCATCTGTAAGACAAATGTCAGGAAGTTTAGGGTCCAACGGTCCCCGAAAATCATGCGGCCATCATCATCATTCTTATCATTATCATCCTTCACCGGTGTGGAAAGTAACGGAAGCTACCACACCTATAATTCCCTAGTAAAGCTGCAAAGCATAGCATGAAAATGCTATGATTGCAGTGAAAGACTTGTCCTCGGGCAGAATTACTATGAATGTATGTGTGTATACACACGATCCAATTAGATCTAAAATTGTAATAGATGGCATAATAATATTGAAGCAAATTTCACTTTTTATCTATACTGGAACATACATTTCTTGTAACTATGATCCATCCATAATAATTCTGCCCGAAGGCTGGTCTTTCACTGCAATCATAGCATTTCCATGCTATGCTTTGCAGCTTTACTAGGAATTGTAGGCGTGGTAGCTTCCCACACCGGTGAAGGATGATAATGATGAGATGATAATGATAAGGATAATGATCATTATCATGATAGCCATATGATTTCGGGGACCTTTTGGCCCTTAAAGTTTTCCTGACATTTGTCTTACAGGTGAGGTAAAACCCCGAGAAAAACCTCACCCAGAAAAACTGCTCCGACCGGGGATCGAACCCGGGCCCGCTACGTGGCAAGGCAGCACGCTACCTCGGGACCATAGCGGTGGACGTAACTATGATAAAGACATGGAAATAAAAATCTCGCGTTTTCAAAGTATGTGTGAGATAATCAGAACATTAAGAAATAAAACAAGAAAGGACACTCAATTAAAATTTTATTAAACAATGGTTGTGCCATCATTTTTGTTTGGCAGTGAATGTTGGGTGCTGAATAAAAAGGATGAAAGGAGAATCGTAATTGAATTTTTTAAGAGCAGAAAGGATGCTCATTAATAGAGCGCATTAGAAGTTAAGATATACGTAAATATTTGCAAATTAGACGCCTCTTATATAAAGTTAAAACTTACAAAACAAAATTAATTTAACATCTAGATTGATTGAAAGAGAGAAGAATGCCCATCGCCTGGAAATATCCACCTGTAAGCAAGAGATCCCAAGCAAGACCAAGAAGGCGGTGGAATGAATAACCGGAACAGACCAGAAGGCCTATATCGTGAAATTGATGATATAGATATATGTTTAAAAAATATGTGTATGTGTGTGTGTTTAATTATTCTTCTCTTAGTTTAATCTCTTCTTTAAAGGCACTTCTACTAGTCCCAGCGCCTCCCGGGCTTACAAAACACACTATGAGGAGAAATTCAAACCCTGGATAATTTATATGGCTACTCGTTTTTGGTATATAAGAAATTCGTGACTAGCATTCGACATGTCCCGAATTCAAACCCCGATGCCGACAACCTAAATATTGTACTAGTTTACCTGTGTCAAGACAAATACCAAGTTGGGATGTTCGTTCCAGGATTCATTAAATCGTATTTATCATTTCATATTATAATTTAAAAAAGATATATATGTGATATTGCCATAGATGATTAACCGTCTATACAATATATGTAAAGTAAAGTAATCCCACTACAGGCCTCGGGAGGCCCTTGGGGTAGTAGGAGGTTAAGGCTCCCACTTTTTCTAGACAATCGGCACTTGATATCAGCCGGGTTGTCAGTCCTGCGTGACGGCCGCCTTTACTCCCAGAACAAGCGTCTGGTACTCATTTCCGTTAGAGGCTGATCGACCCCAGGGCTATAGTGCCGCCAGAAGGTTTTGGTCAGTTTAAAAATCGTGACCCCACCGGGACTTGAACCCTCGACCTTCCGAATTGTAGCGCAGTGCCTTAACCACTACGCTTAAGAAACAAAAATTGTTATTACTATTGCTGTTTTTTTTCCTTTTCTTTTGTTAATTTTTTTACACTCAATAGGATAACACATAACTTTGTGACCGAGAGAGAGAATGAGGGAGAGAGGAAGAGAGAGAGAGAGGGGGGAGGAGAGAGAAAAATATAATATAAAACCTAACACATCGTGTCATCGTAATTTATTTTGTGTGTTCCTGGAATATAGTAGTCTGCCTTATAGGTTACATAAAGAACGATCATACGTAATAATTAAGTTAGGCATTTGTGTAGTAAATTAAAAAAAATCAAATTAAGAACTACCGCCAAACTACCAAAGTTTACTCTATACCATCTATAACAGTTTCATTATAATTTTCACTGTAGTGAAGACATTTCTCAACGCCCATTATTTTAAATGCAGTAATGTGTTACAGTTAAAATAAATATGGAGTGGTTAAAACTGGAAAAGAATATGAGGTGTTGAATATTTCTCGTTAGTTTGCTGCTGGAACCCGCTGCTCCGTGTCTGGATGCGATATTTCACGGTAGCTGGAGAGATGACCCATGCAGAAACCGTTACTCTGACGGTCAGCGCCATCAGACGTTCACCTTCCAACATTTTATACTTTTTTCACATCTGCACAGATTCTTATATCCACTATCTCTCTACATTTATATGAGAGCTAGGAATCGCGAATTCAATTGCATTTTAATAAAACCTTTAGCGCATAAATGAGGTATGTGTTATCGCATTGGAGTGTCATATTATTATTATATGTCTGAATATATAAAACGAACTAGCAGGCATTGTCGCATTCGAAGGTTAATAGCTCACAGACATAAGCTCTCCATACATCCCTAAGATAAGCTAATATTTCAATAATCCCCTGCTGATTTCCGAAAAAAGTTAGACTTATTCAATGATAAATTGTACAAAAATAGGGTGCGGGCAGGCAAACCGTTTTCAGATATTTTTTTTTTAAATTCACGCTCGGTTAAAGCAAGGAGATGCACCATATCCTTTATGAGTATTATCCAATTTTGTACTACAGCAAGCCATCAAATCTTTATAGGGTACAGAAGGCGTACAACTCAATGGTATCAGTAAACTGTCAGCATATGCTGATGGTGTAATATTATTAGATAATAGCGAGCAGATACTAAGGGCCAACACGCACATTGTATTGAGTAACGCTATCAAATGGGACTGGAAGATAAATATCAATAAAACTAAATACATGGTCATAAAAAAATAAATTAATTATATAATGAAATTGGACACTTAATAACAAATGGGGAAAATTTTGAAGAAATGGCAGAATTAAAATACTTGTGAACAAGAACTATAATACAAAAATGAGGCGCAGAAAGAAATTGAATATAGATTAAATTATGGAAATTACGCATTACAGTGATTCTTTGTCATCTCAACTTCTCTCAGAAAACGTTATACTATGTATACATAGGCTAATATAGAAAACTGTTATTCATCCAGTTATATATATATCCACCCATCCATAGTAATTCTGCCAGAGGGCATTTTAATGCTATGCTTTGCAGTTTTAATAGGAAATTATAGGTGTGGTAGCTTCCCGTTGCTTTCCACACCGGTGAAGGATGATGGTAATAATGATGATGGCCATATGATTTCGGGGACCGTTTGGGCCTTAAGTTTTCCTGACATTTGTCTTACAAGTGAGGAAAAACCCGATAAAAACCTCACCCAGAAAAACTGCCCCGACCGGGGATCGAACCCGGCCCGCTGCGTGACAAGGCAGCACGCTACCTCGAGACCACAGCGGTGTAATATATATATATATGTGTGTGTGTTGGGGGTATGTGTGTATGTTTGTGTGTGTGGATGCGAAACATCGTCTTCACTTCAAGGTATAATCACTGAATTGCTTCTTTCGTGTTCAAGTACTTTCGAGCATCTTCTTCTAGGTCTACCCACTGATCTGTTACCATTAACTTTATAGTTCAATATTTGTTTAGTTAATCTTGTAGTTGTATTCTCTCTAGATCAGGGTCATTAATAAGTGGTCAGTAATAAGTGTCCCTCCCCCTATTCAACCCTATCTCATATAGGCTGAGAAGATAAGACACTGCTACTCACTAATCAGTTGGGTCGTTTCGTTGGGAGTACACCTGATGCGGTTAGGAGGGAGGTCCTTTTCACACCTAGGGTCAATTTTACCAATAGAGGTAACTGTATTACGTCAGTTTCCCCTGTGTATAATGCATAGCTTAAACTGGTGTAATACAATTACTTCTGTTGGTGAAACCGACCCCAAGTGGGCAAGTTTTAACGGGCCTGTTCTAGATGTTCTTTCTACTGTTGTTTATAATATTTTAATCTGTCATTCAAATTAAAAAAAAAAAAGTAATTCCTTTCGTATTTCTTCATGTTTTGTCATCCAATTTTGTACATCCTTTAACTCCTCTCAAGAATTTCATTTCTGAAGTCTGTATTTTTTTTGTCCACATTTCATTTCCATAGAATATGACCGGCACACCCATAACTTATAGAATTTTAATTTCATGTCTCTTCGAATTTTATTTTTAAAAGTTTGATTAATTGTTCCACAGATTCTCTGAAATTTAGCTAATTTTATATCTTAATCTTTATCACATCCAATATCATATCGTAATTAATTAGAATGGTTTACTTGTTCTATAATTTGATAATTAATTATTATTTTTTGTTCTAATTGATTCTTTACCTTAAATACCAGTACTTTTGTTTAAGGAGTGGAACGTTTCATATATTGTTCAGAGATTAAATTTAATTTAAAATCTGATATTTGTAGAGTAGATTCTTTATCTTGAATAATAGCCAAGTCATCAGCGAACAGAAGTGTATTTAAGTATATATACTTCGTGTTATTTTAAAGCCATGAGTCACCCGTTGTTTCCATATCTCTAATAAATCATCAATATATTGTACCGGGATAGCCTCGATTTTTCTTCTATTTTATTTATCCGTAAATAAGCACAATGCATTTATATAAAAAATCACTAAACACTTTATTTAACTCTCCAATTATCAACAAACTTCTATTCACAATTACAATTCCCGAAATAATCTTCTTTTAACTGTTATCTCATTTAGAACAATTTCCACTCACTGATAAATAAATTCGGCACAACCTATCGTCACACTGTTCACCACACGACTGACTGCGGTCTCCTGCCTCTGCCCTTTATAAGGCGAGAGGAAAATTTCCAGAAATAGCTTCTAGGCAGTTCGATGCCCAGAATCCTCTAGCATGGATCTTTCTCCAAAGAGGAGCGAGACACCGGTAGAACCGTATGGCAACACACTCCAGACAATTCTGCGGCTGTGCGGGTAATCTAACTCGTCATGGGCGACTCACCCGTGCAATTCAAACGTCGCTATGCGACATGTAACATACATACATATATATATGCACATATACAGTAAAACTTGCTCAAAGCGGAATCGCATGGATCCATTTTTTCCACATTAGACAAAATTCCGCATTATAAAAAACTAAAACTTATTAATAATCTTAGAATATAGAATACCGTATATGTTTTTTTACGTACCTTGGATTAATTGTAGTTCCGCTGCCTTTGAAAAGTGAAGTATAGTGTGTATGTATAGTATGTATGAGCGACTTCCGCTGTAACGCGCGAAAAAAAGTCCCGTTTCGTCAGCTTAAAATGTCTCTTAGGCGCAGTTTCGGTTTCCGCTCACTAACTACACTTTGTCCACATCCTTTGATCCCCGCAAATTTCATTCCACACTACATTGTGTCGTCTTTTAAAACTGTCCAGCCAATCTGAAGATGCCTTGAAATCGTTATTCCATAGGGATTTAGCAACAGCTAGAGCTTGACTTTGGAGCATCGGTCAGGAAATTTGGACATTTATCTTCAATCACTTTCACTTTTTTTGTTTCATGACAATGATACATACGTTTTAGCCATCTTTATTCCTTAAATTCAGAACGCTACCTCTGAAAGGTATTACAGTGCAATGGTTATTGTAAGACGGGTATCTGTATTTCGCATAACAGGCGTGCAGTGAGGACGAAATAAAATTTCAGGTACAGGTAGAATCTGTAATTCACCCGGCAGCAGGAATCACTCCTTATTGTTTTTTTTTGGCCTAACGGGAATTCAATGAAGTGGGAACTAATTTATTTCTCTGTCTTTCCTCTTTATAAATTTATTTTTTCATGAATTGTGTAGAAATATCCTTCCGTTTCCGCGTTGGACAGATTCCGTTTTATGCAAAATAAATACGTGTAAAATTAATATTAATTCGCCGGGACCAATAAATTTCTTCACGTTGGACAGATTTCCGCATTATTCACGTTCCGGATTGAACAAGTTTTACTATATATATATATATATATATATATGCTATGTAATCCAGACATAAAAATATCATCAGACAGATCTCTGTAACTCATAGAGGCAAGTAGAAATACCTATAAGTTTAAAGGGAGAGCGATCACGTTCCGGATTGAACAAGTTTTACTATATATATATATATATATATATATATATGCTATGTAATCCAGACATAAAAATATCCTCATCAGACAGATCTCTGTAACTCATAGAGGCAAGTAGAAATACCTATAAGTTTAAAGGGAGAGCGATAACAATGTTGCAACCCTTCATTTAAGAACTGCAATGAAGTCATTCTCATTTAAAATGAAATTAATTGTTTGACTTAATGCAACTTGACGTATGCAGTGAATGCAGTTTGTAAGCCTGAATTATGCTCATGGGAAGTAGAATGGTTTAATCTAATTCCCATACCTGTGTACAATGTAGCACTTGTTGCATAAACAGAGCACTCATATCTACTGCGCATTTTGTTGTGGCATTTCCGTATAATTTATCTGGAAAATTATAGGGTTTGAATGTATCGTTCAATGGCATAATATATACCTACAATGAATGCTATCGTCATCACGTAGGGCTAGGATTTTTATGTACTAAAAGTTAAGATTGCAACATAGTATAATGAGACTATCTTTTGTTTTTGTTTCACATACAAACAGATGAATAGTATAATGAGAAGTTAGACTTCTGACTGCCGTTTGTTTTGGTTTCATACGCTAACAGTTGAATAATATATATAATCGTTTCCCAACCTGTGGTTCGCGAACCCCCAGGGGTACGCAAAATATTTCAAGGGGTTCGCCAAAACGTTTCCGTAATGGCGGGTTTCGAGGTTAGGCCTATTATTGTTTCCTTTATTTCTGCGGCATTGTCTTAATAATAATAATAATAATAATAATAGTAATAATAATGATAATATTATTATTATTAAATTAAATAAACAATTTAATGCCCCTTCTTACATATGTGTAACATCGGGAATTTATTACATTATTTCCACAATAAATTAATATTTACCGCTAATGCGTGATTTACAGTCATGTAACAACGTTAGGAATGCATTTGATTTCGCTACAACTAGGCCTACACGTTGTGTAACTTTTAAGCCGTAACTAGAGTAACTTTAGGTTTTAACCGTTAAGGGTTAAATTAATTTAAGGTTATTAGACTTGTTGTTTGGAATTAAATTTTATGCATGTCAACTGTATGCTTATTTAAAAGTCAGTGGTTCACCCAACTCAGATCGTCGAGGAAGGGTTTCGCGAGTCGAAAAGTTGGGAACCACTGATATATACTATCTGCATTGCATCTAATCTTTTATTACATAAAATCGTCAGTTATAAAGTCTACTTTGCTATGGCCTGTCTCTTCGTGCAATTACATAAATTCCTGCTTTTCACTACATTAAGTCCACCGCTGTGGTCTCAGGTAGCGTGCTGCCATGTCACACAGCGGGCCAGGATTCGATTCCCGGTCGCGACAAGCTTCCTGGGTGAGGTCTTTTCGTGGTATGCCTTACCTGTAAAACAAATGTCAAGAAGCTACCGCACCTACAATTCCCCAGTAAAGCTGGGAAGCATAGCATGAAAATGCTAAACTAAATAGACATAAGGACTCTACCTCTTGGTCCTGACTTCGTGTTTCGGGAACTCAATGTGCGGTTTGTGATCGACGAATGGTAGCCTGGGCAGGATTTTCTAGGAGTAACTCTCATTTTTCTTTACCAAAAACTTCATTCCATCATTTCTCCATACTCATGGCACTCATTTAATTTCATCTGGCCCTGTGATGGTGCAACAGGCATCGGCTATATCACAGGCCAATAATGTGCTGCCTTGTCACGCGTCGGGCCCGGGTTCGATTCCCGGTCGGGATAGGCTCCTGGGTGAGGTTTTTTCGGGGGTTTTCTTCACCTGTAAGACAAATGTCAGGAAGCTTAGGGCCCAACGGTCCCCGAAAATCATCCGGCCACCATCATCATCCTTATCGTTATCATCATCCTTCACCGGTGTGGAAGACAACTGGAAGCTACCACACCTATAATTCCCTAGTAAAGCTGCAAAACATAGCATGAAAATGCTATGATTGCAATGAAAGAACTGCCCTCGGGCAGAATTACTATGGATGGATCTCATCCCTCGACCTAGCACTATGCTGTAATGCTTCTGAGTAAAGACCGTTTTTTTTTCATTTATAAGTTATTGGATATAATTACAATTATCAATGGATATTAATTTAATGGGCTATTGTATGCCAGGATACCAACTGTAATTATTCGAATGGAGAAACAAGTGACTGCTAGCGTCATGTTAGCCAATGTGATAACACACGTTCTCGCTAGAGTCAATAACCAAAATGTTTATTCACATATGAAGGAATTGTGTCCCAGGAGTCCACACACATTTGTGGGCAAGTTAGAGTGATAAAATGGGCAAGTTATTGTACTACGAGATTAAGGTGAGAAATGGGAGAATTAGAGTACACCATATTAGTTTAACGTTCACTTATTTATTAGCGTGTTTTTGTGATAAGTTAGTTACACTGTTTGAACAATGACTAATACATTTACATTGTAAATATGATGATTTTAGGTTACTTTCAGTTCAATTTTTCTCTTAATTTTAAAGCATTCCTCATTTTTTTGAATCTAGAAACGACATTTTTAGAAAACTGTTTTCAAAATAAACTTGTATTATTTTTAAACCATATACACTTTTGATCTGCTAGCTAGTTTTTATCATCATCTGTTTACTCATAAAATGGACTGCTTATTAGGAGTGTAAAATAGTAGTATTGTGGTCACACTGCTAAATAGTAGTATATAGTCGGCTCAGTTATTTAGTTTACAGGCTTTTTGCTTTGTGGTTACATAGGTCTGTTTTGCACACTTAAGTATTTAGCATTTCAAGCGGTTGTTGTCACGTTGTATACACTAAAATATATTTTTACCAACTAAAGATACTGCAAAAGACAAAAGTTGCAACGCTGTTAAGATAATTATACCCACGTGGAGTAGACATGGAAACCTTATTTAAAAATTCGAAGATATTATTGGCAGATAACTGTTTTCAGTTTTTGGTGATTGGAGCGGCGCCTTTGAAGCCTTTAATGACAATTCCCCGACTCCACCTGGCAATAACAATGCATTTTTTAAACCAGAGGGAAACAGTTGCCTTTGATTCCGCCTGTAAACTAAATGACAGAGCTGACTATACACAATTCCAGTGACATCTTGAAATTCCTCTGTTTTGACTTGGTTTCTTAGCAACCAGTTAATCCTTTGCTACACAATGCTATTTTCAACTGTTTTAATTGAATTTTAGCAGATGACGTATCTCCAGGCAAAGTGTGATTAGCAAATTCCGAAGTAAACTATCTACAGAAGTCGCTGAATCCTGCTCTGCTAACCCTTAAATTGGCATGTATCTTATAAGATACATTGATTTTATTAATTTAGTATTGTTTATAAGACAATAAAAAGAGAAGAAATTACTTAAACTTTTGTCAAATTACGCAATAATGTACAATAATAACTTGAAGTTTTATATGATTTTGTTTTCATTGCGGTCCGAAACATTTAAATAAAACTCATCAGTACCATCATATATGGCGTGCAGCCCACTTTGGGCCCTAGCCTTCCTCAGAATGTCCTTCTATACATCTCTCTTTGCTGCTAGATTCTTTCAACTTCTTATTTTACTAATTCTAACTTTCTGCGAGATATCATCCGCCCATTTTAATTTTGGTCTTCCAACTTTTCTGGTTTGTAATGGTTGTGCCATATAGATATTTTTAACAGTTTTATTGTTGTCCATACGTATCAAATGCCCAGCCTAGGCCAATCTATTAATTTTTTATATACTTCACTAAATCGGGTTCCTTATATAATTCATACAATTCAGAATTTCTCCTTCTTCTCCAAATATTACCCTCTTTCACAGCCCCAAAAAATAGCTCTTAATGTCTTTCTCTCAAAAGTAGCCAGATATTTCTCATCTGACTTTAAAAGAATCCAAGTTTTTGACGCATACATAATTACTGGTCTTATATGAGTTTTATAAATCAGTAACTTAGTTTTCTTTGTTATTAGTGTGGTCTTAGATATTTTCTAAGTCTAAAGAAACATCTGTTTGCAGCTATAATGCATTTGTGAATTTCTATATGATGTTTATTCTTACAAGTAATTTCTGAGCTCAAATATATAAACGTATAAACAATTTGGAATTCGTAAGAATATATTATAATATGTAATGGATAATGTGTACAATAACTGACACGAGAAATTGAAATAAATTGACAGACAATACATTAAAATGGTTTCAACGTATAAATCGAATGGAGACATCTTGTCTATCAAAACAGATTTTACAATAAAATCCAAGAGGTAAACGTTCCGTTGGACGCCCCATAACCAGATGGAGGAATATGCTTTAAGTCGGCACAGGCTTAGAGCCTAACCTTGAAGTTGAAGAAGGTGAGAAATTATTGTTCTACTAATTAAGGGTTAACTAGTATTTGTTTATATTGGTTTAATTTTTAGCAGTATAAATTATCACTGAGCAACAAAAAATAAAGTTTTTTTTTGTCTCGGAAAGAAAAATATGTGATACTGATAGTATTTTTTCTCCTGAATTCAAATACGATATCGGTTTTTTTTTTCAATCACGCAAGGTTTCCGAGAGACAGGCATTTATAATTTCAAACACTTTAATATTTTTCTACATTCATAACTACACAATATTCGAACATTCGGACTCACCTAGAAAATAACAAATGACGATTTTCTGCTATATTTCGCCTGTGGAGCATCCCTCTTGATGGTCCAACAATGACCAGCATATTAGGATTCAATTTGCCTTGATATCTCCATAGCTGAAATCTTCTGATGAAATTGTTCCCCATGCTCATCGCTCACTGCGCCTAGATTTTCCGGGAAGAAATCTAGGTTTATTAAAAAATAATCATTTAAATCCATTAATTGAAATTGATATAAAAAAACTCTGGGTGATGGAGAAATTCCGAATACATATTTGAAAACACGATAAAAAACTGCATTAAGTACAACTATTGGTACTCATGAGACAAAAATCATGTTGACCAGTGTGCACTATTTATAAGCAGACTGATCGTTTTTTTTTTAAGCAGAATGAAAAAAGAAGCTCACAGACAAAGGAGAGAAATATGTGTTCAAAGTAAATCGATGTTTTATTTATTCTGACTGAGTTAAGGCCATAAAGTCTTCTCGTGATGTTTAATTAAACAGTTTGTGCGTAGAGTAAAATTATTGTTCTAATCAGACTGTACTGACAGGGAAGACAAAGATTTTATCTTCCGTTTACAGCTTTAAAAAACTTTATCAGATTGAAAGTTGCTTACTATGATACATTGAAGGGTGTCTCCCGGTTTAGGGGACGCGCGAGCCTGTGAGGGGGAACTTAGAGTGTGTTCTGGAGCGGAAACAAAACCATCGACCAGGATAACAAAAGAACACACTCTGGTATTTTTAATTCCATTAATGTATTCGTTGTGCTTTTTAAAATTGGATACTTATATTTTATAAGGGCGGATTCAAAAGTTTATTATTCGGTTAACAATATTCTCGTTAAAACGTGTTTTAAAACATTCGACTGATATTCCAGTTTATCCTCTTAGAGCGGGGATACCCAAACTACGATCCGCGGGCCGATTACGGCCCTCCATCACTTTCTTCCGGCCCTGTAGGCATATTGTATTCTAATACATTAAAATATGCTACGGGTAGTCCTATAATATAAGTCTTATCAGTAATGGAACAAGAATATGTGAAATGTGTTATAACTACATAACAAGAAAAGTAACAAATCAACACATGCTTAGAATAATAATAATAATAATAATAATAATAATAATAATAATAATAATAATTATTATTATTATTATTATTATTATTATTATTATAAATTGGGGCACGCCGTAGCGTAGTGACTAATGCACTGAGCTACAAGCCGGAGGGTCGAGGGTTCAAGCCCCGTTGGGGTCAGGATTTTTAAACTGACCCAAACCCTCTGGCGGCACTATGGCCCTGGGGTCGACTCAGCCTCTAACGGAAATGAGTACCAGACGCTTGTTCTGGGGTAAAGGCGGCCGTCACGCAGGGCTGACAGCCCGGCTGACATAAAGTGCCGATTGTCTAAAAAAAGCGGGAGCCTTAACCTCCTACTACCCCAAGGGTCTCCTGGCCTGTTGTGGGATCACTTTATTTTACTTTACACTTTATTAATTTATTAATTTATTTTAGCAGGTTTTACAATGTTTCACATCTCCCTTCGCCAATTAATCTACTATCATTCTCCACAATCTCTGTTATTCCATTCTCCATCATCCGATCGTTTTCCCCTCATCTATCAATCCACGTTATTTTTGGCCGTCCTCTTCTTCTTCTACCAAGTGGTACCCCTTCTAGTATTCTTCTTGGGGATCTGTCTTCTGTCATTCTTTTTACATGAACCTACAATTTTAATTGTTTTCCTTTTATGAAATTCACAATTGAAGTTTGAACATTAATATTTTATTTACACTGTTCCTTATTTTATCTCTTCTAGAAATCGTAATAGTAATAATAATGACTAACTCACTCACTGGCGCTATCGAAACCGTAGATTCATCGCCACGCGGACATAAGCTCTCCATACATCCCTATCCCGAGCTAATGTTTTCCAATCATCTCCTGTATAATATACTTCCCTAAAATCATGGACAATATAATTCTCCCAACTCAATCTTGGTCTACCAACTAGGCGTTTTCCTTCTGGTTTTCCTACAAGAGGCTTGTATACACCTCTTTCATCCCCCATACGTGCCACATGTCCTGCCCTTCGTAGTCTACGAGACTTAACTGTTCTTATTATATCTGGTTTCTAATAATAATAATAATAATAATAATAGTAATAATAATAATAATAATAATAATAATCATAATAATAGAATAATAACAGTAATAATAATAATAACTAATAATAATAATCTTCACAACAGCTATAATAGGTTTTATGACGCGGGCCACCTTGATGTTTCTTCCATTTGGCGATACAAATAATTTCGGTTGGTTCTGTCTTAAAGTAACTTATAAGTTGTGAGAACAATCATAATCAAGGCTAGGATTTCTATATAAATACATATTTGTTTTTTACATTAGATAAAGTTAAAAATTTGTTATATGTTTATGAATTAGGGTGTTTCTAGTGATTTAAGACACATTTGTTTTTGAATTTTTGACCATATGCCAGGGGATAATGGGCTACATATTTTTACATATTTCAGAAAAATCAGATTTTTTACATAAAAGAACATTATGTTTTAAATATGTTCCATATTTTATGGCTACAAAATTGTCCTTGCCAGATAATAATTTAAACATTTCTTTTGCTAGCATCTGTATTTCAAAGCTATAATATTAAATTTCTATGGAATATTGAAAGCAAGCTATGTTGTTATATGCATATTATTTTCTTTATTTATAGAGCAGAAAGAAAACGTTATCTCTGCTGTTTTTGTATAGCATTGAGATAGTTCCTGTAGTGTGCTACACACGTTAATTTTTCAGTCAGTTATAAGTTAAGTTTAACTTAGAATCGCTTCTAAGTACAAATTCACATTTAAAATGCCTCTTCAGTAATAACAGATGACTCGATATTTTGCAAGTCAGTAAGTAGTACCAATTCACCTCTTGTTTCGCCAGGTACAATGACGTCATGGACCCGCAAGTTTAGAGTGCCCGAGGTATACTTATTTCGATAATTTGAATGAATAGTCTAATACAACTTAATCTAGGTGAACAGATGGGCCTATTAAGTGAAACTTGTTTCCACGGTCCGTTAGATAAATAGTAGCAGATTGGTTTCTTTTTTTAAAATTACTTGGAATAAAAGAAGTTGTGCAACTTACGCAATCTGCATAGGAATCTTTATTGCGGATTAGCATAATACTTGTTTCTTCAGTACTGTACAGTTAATCAAACGTAACATAACAGTAGTGCAGATTATAAGTTCAGCATCTGTTCAGAACAATAAATATCCCCATGCTTAGCATATTCGAAAATGATCAAGTTGTAAATTTGATGAATCACGATGTGCATGATGTGGTGAACTGAATGTTAATACTAAATTTATAGACTTCGCTGATTGCTATAGGTGTGGTACAATTATTAAAATCACGTGGCAGTCTGTTTATAAAAATCCATCACGCAGAAACTGTGACAACTAACTGATTACATCAGTAACTTGAATTTTTCTGGTTATATATATATATATATATATATATATATATATATATATATAGCATTTTCATGCTATGCTTGCAGCTTTACTAGGGAATTATAGGTGTGGTAGCTTCCCGTTGCTTTCCACACCGGTGAAGGATGATGATGATAATGATGATGATGGCCATATGATTTCAGGGACCGTTTGGGCCTTAAAGTTTTCCTGACATTTGTCTTACAGGTGAGGAAAAACCCCAATAAAAACCTCACCCAGAAAAACTGCCCCGACCGGGGATCGAACCCGGGCCCGGTGCATGACAAGGCAGCACGCTACCTCGAGACCACAGGAGATATATATATATATATATATATATATATATATATATATATATATTTAATTAAATCGTATGTGTACAATTTCGGGCTGGTAGTCAGCGTTTCTGACTACAGTTCATGAGGTCCCGGGTTCGATTCACGGTCAGACCAGAGGAATTTTTCTTTGAAGGGAATTATTCCTATGGCTGCCCATGGTCTGGAATTTAGGTTGAGTTTAATTTACGGACTCTGCTGATACTTCATTATCATTTATCACCTATATCTTCGGGGTAACGTAACTCCGTCTTCCAGGTGCCCTAATCTAAAAAATGGATTACAATTCAGCTAATGTCAGGGATGTAAGTTAAGCAAGAAATGTCATAAAAGACAACCTAGTGGCATTTGAAAAAGAAGAAGTGAAAAGGGAATAAAAACATGGTGGCCGGTAGAGTGATTTTTAAAAGTCTCCTTTCTGATAAATCCTCAGTTCCAATGATCAGAGATTTTGGAAAATACCCGTATCGTTTTATATCAATAACATGAAACCTAATTTCGTTGTTAAATGTAGAAAATTACGGTCGCTACATTTATTTTTAAATTTTAGCTCCAAGTTAACCTCACACTCCGAATTGTCTGATTTTGCTGGTCGATGAATTCAACTTCACTTTTTTTAATTGATTGCTGTATATCGAGGTTGGTTCCGAAAAAAATTACGGCTGCTACAGCGTTAACATACAACACAAACAAAAACACACACACACACACACACACACACACACACATATATATATATATATATATATATCCATCCATAGTAATTCTTTACTAGGGAATTGTAGTTGTGGTAGCTTCCCGTTGCTTTCCACACCGGTGAAGGATGATGATGATGATAAGGATGGTAATGATGATCATATGATCTCGGGGACCGTTTGGGCCTGAAAGTTTTCCTGACATTTGTCTTACAGGTGAGGAAAAACCCCGATAAAAACCTCACCCAGAAAAACTGCCCCGACCGAGGATCGAACCCGGGTCCGCTTCGTGACACGCTACCTCGAGACCACAGCGGTGGATATATATATGCTAGTGTGCACCGCTTCGTCTTGGAGTAGCGTAGCTGCCTCGTACTCACCCAGCCCGGGTTCGATCCTCGGTCGGAACAAGTTTCGTGGGTAATGTTTTTTTTTCAGTTTTTTTCCACACGTGTAAGACATGTCAAGGCCGAAAAGGTACCGGAACATCATCTGGCCATCATAATCAATATATTCACCATGTATAATGTTAATGGTGTATTTCCTCTTAATGCTGTGTTGTCTCGGAGGAGGCCCTGACATTGAGCTGATCACTCATTCGGGAAGCCCTCCATGTCCTTTTGTGGTCAAAAAAAGTTTGTGTGTGATCCATAGTTAAAATCCCTCTCCCGACAGTTCGTGTCACTGTAATGTCCGGATGGCACGTATGATGTAAGCGGTTAAACTGCATTATTGAAATGAAATATATGCAAGAGAAAGAGAGAGTTTTAGAGCAAGTAATTATTATCGTCGGTTATTTAATTAATGATTTTCATTAGGACTTGAGAATAGGAGTCGGATAGATTTACTTTGCTGCAACTAACATTACATTAAGTGGTTTTGAATCATGTGGGTCATGTATTCGTTTGGAATGAAATATTAATGTTCATTTTGCGATTCAGGACTGTTCAAAGTTTACTAGAGCAACAGAAAGGATAAGAAAAACTGGCATTATTATTATTAATATGAAACTATTTACAAGTCTCTTATCCCACCACCAGGAGGTCGTTATCGTCGTCATGAAATTAGGCCACTTGCTCCCCTCTCACTGCAGACTCACGTCAAATCTCTTGATGATACCTTTTTACTATTTGTTTATTAATTGTATCTACAGTGTTGTGTGTTTTGCTTAGCTGTATTTCTTCCGCGCTGTTCAAATCTTTAAAATGTTTGTCTTATCTTACATTAAAAATAAGTCTAGTGCAGGGACACCCGATATGGCCCTCCATCACTTTCTATCCGGCTCCTGTAGGCCTTTAGCATTCTAGTAAGTTAAAATATGCTAAGTGTACGCCAATAATATTAGTCCATCAATAATGGAACAAGAACTTCAGAAATATGTTATAAATAACATAACGATATAACAAGATAAGTAGCAAATCAACACACATAATAATACACACATACACATAAGCCCATGTTTCCCTTAACAGAGATTTAGGCGCTCTCCCCCTATAGGCAAGAATTTGAATCATACTAATTTAGTTACATTTGTTTTCGTATAGACGTCCTCTGAGTGGTCCGTGGTCAGCGTACCGCCTAATACTGACATCTAGGAAACCAAGGTAGTACTAGGACGGGGAAATTCGGTAAATTTTGCTTAGATGCCTTTCATACAAGCTTAAGGATCTTTTACGAGCCTGAAAAACTTCAGACTCGGGACCCACGGCTTAAAGTCTCTCCCGGAGGACTTGCTCCTTGGATTTTTCCGTCCTAAAAATCCATACCCCGGCCGGGTTTGAACCCGCGACCATCGGGACCAGAGGCAAGGAGCATAACCACTAGTCAACCACGGCCGATCGTAATAATAATAATAATAATAATAATAATAATAATAATAATAATAATAATAATAATAATAATAATAATAATAATAGTAATACATTTTTTTATTTATATAGGCCTACAGATGTTCAATGTTTACACATCTTTCTGTTCCTAAAGTTTTATTTTCCTTCTCCACTCGTCTCTATCAATCCACTCCATTTCCTCCGGTCCTCTTGGTCTCATTCCAGTTGTTATTTCTTGCATCCAAGGTCTTCCTTCCCTTCTTCTTCCAGGTGGACACCATTCCAATGTTTTTCTGGGCCACCTTCTTGCATTCGTCGTACATGCCCATACCAATTTAATTGCTTATATCTTATATGATATATTATTGAATATATAATATTCATTTTTTCTCGTATGAAACTATTTTTTTTTTCTAATCATGAACATCTTGCTACTCTCCTCAAGAAATCCATTTTCATCGACATAAGTTTTTCTTCTAAGTTTTTGTTGAATTTCCAAACTTCAGCTCCATATGTGACAGTACTTCTCACAATTCTTCTTCTTCTTCTTCCTTCCAAGTATTAGGCCAAGGCCTGTTACGATCCTATAGAAATTGAATTATATATTTGTAACTTATTTTTTCTGGTTATATGTCTGTTCCGTAAGACTCAATTTATCATTGCTGTTATTGCTCTACCATAATAATAATAATAATAATAATAATAATAATAATAATAATAATAATAATAATAATAATAATAATGTAAGTAAAGTAAAGTGATCCCACGACAGGCCTCAAGAGGCCCTTGGGGTAGTAGGAGGTTAAGGCTCCCACTTTTCTAGACAATCGGCACTTGATGCCAGCCGGGTTGTCAGCCCTGCGTGACGGCCGCCTTTACCCCCAGAACAAGCGTTTGGTACTCATTTCCGTTAGAGGCTGAGTCGACCCCAGGACCATAGTGCCGCCAGAGGGTTTGGGTCAGTTTAAAAATCCTGACCCCCACGGGGCTCGAACCCTCGACCTTCCGGCTTGTAGCGCAGTGCCTTAACCACTACGCTACAGCGTGTCCCAATAATAATAATGTTCTTATTAAAATAGTAATAACAAAATATAAAATGGTATGTTCATGTAAAAAGAACGACACGACTGATTACCAAGAAGAATTCTAGAATGGATGCCACTTGGTAGTAGTAGAAGAAGAAGAAAAAAAAAATAACGGCCAAAAATAACGTTGGTTGATGGTGTTTGAGCAACATGAGGGAAATAGGATTCGACGTTGGAGATTGGAATGACAGTATATTAATTGGGTACAGGAAGATGTTGTGATACCTGCTAAATAATAATAATAATAATAATATATAATAATAATAATAATAATAATAATAATAATAATAATATTATGATAATAATAATAAATAAGTTTGGGCGGCTCTTATCTAGTGATTCTTTCGATATAGAATATATTACAACTATTAGATATTTATTTATAGATGCCTTTGTTTTTATGTTTTGATTTTCTATTTATTTGGTACTACGAGTATGTTATTTATTTTGTTCTGCGTCGTAGCCGAATGGTTAAGGCAAGATGCCTTGGCGCAGAGTTATGCCATTTGCACTGGTTCGAGTCTCCATGGGGAAGACATTTTCTCATAAAATTTCGGCAGTATAAGACCGGTGTCCACTCAGCATCATGAGGAATTTGGATATCTACAATACGTAGCATCTCCAGATAGAGAAAATCTGCTATAACGGCTGGGGGACCCGAAATACTGATCACATGTCACTCCTACACTAGCTGGATGATCGTCTAACTCTGAGATTAACACATGTGGATGTGATGTCAGCAGCCGGGTTGGTAGACCAAGGGCCTTCTCGGTCTTCGCGCCGTGGAGCTTTTATTATTTATTTTGTTGTTAGTTTTAACGTATTCATAATTTTTTGTAGTATTTTTTAGGGTTTTTGCTAATTTTATAGTAACGTTTCTTTTGTAAGTTAAGGTAAACCAATTATTTTTATTCTTGTTGGGTTCTTTTTTTATTTATTGATGAGATTGTTTTTATTTATTTTTACTTTTTGTTTTATTATTAATTTTGTCACTGTGGCTTTGTTGTAACCATTTTTGTATGCAAACGTATTCGTTGCTATCAGTTTTATCCCCTCCCTCATAGATTGGTACGATCATCGATTATTTCCATTCATTTGTAAGTCTCTTTTTGTAAATCATGCTAAGTCAACCGACGTATTTTATCCATCAGTTTTCTCCCTCTGATTTTGTCAATTCTGCCGGGATCCCATCTGAACCAGATGCTTTATACATCTTTAATTTTTCTATCACCATTCCAACTTCTAATGCACGTGGTTTAGACATATATTTCTTTATTGAATTTTCTTTGTTCAAAGCTGGTTTAGTTTTATAGTTGTATTGACGAGGCAGCTGAAGGTACTCATGTTTTGATGGTATGAGTGTATCGATTATCTGTTTATGGCTATAGCATTGTTTGTAGGTTTTCTATGGAAGCTTAACCCTTAAATTGGCGAAACAATAATTTATTGCGCCTGCTATTTAAATGTTCCGGACCGAAAGGAAAACAAAGTTATATAAAACTCTTTTTAAGTTATTATTGTACTTATTGTTTTTGCGCGATAGTGCGTTTTTTCGCGATGACGACCACGATTGAAAGTTCAATTTCCTGCATTTCGGGATTAACAACCTAAATAATTATACTATAACATTATATGTTACAAACCTGTGCGAGAAGTAAAACCACTGCCCTTTATGTATACCACGTACAATGTATATACAAAAAATATATCCAAAAGGTAGTGTTAATATACATTATACGAAACAAATCACTGCATTTTAAATGAACTGAACTTTATTTGAAAACAATATAAAACAATAAATACGTATTTGCCACCATTTTATGATGTCACGTCCTCCTGTAGTCTCAACTAATAAACATTGCTCACACTGTTAACGATAGTCAATTGTTTATAATGAACGCAATTATTCCAACAAAGATGTTATTATTTTACTATTATTTATTATTTTGAAAACACAATAGCGCAAAACATTATGTAGCGCACGTTTGTGAAGTGTTTTACAGAATCTCGGAAATTAAAAACCTCGCTATCGCTCGATTTTTAATCACATCGTCACTTCTGTGAAAACCACTTCCGAACCTCGCATGGTAATATACTATTACCCAATGTCACCAGGTTGTCTTAAGATATTTCTGACATTCTCTCCTGGCACTAGCAGAATTTTAACCCTACTCTAAGGTTGGGAAGAGGAGTTAAGTAACCCCGAATATAAGATGGGTGATATACGCTACGAATTGATAACGAATCATCACGAGAGGCCTTAATCAACAAATCAATTAACTAATTGGCACTATCGAACCCGAAGGTTGACGACCACGCGGACATACATATCTATCCTCAGGTAATGTTTTCTAATCATCGCCCGTACTTCCTTGAAAACCATGGTCAATATCATTCTCACACCTCATTCTTGATTGACCTTTCCTTCTGATTTTTCTATAAAGAGTTTTCATATCCCTCTTTCATTCCCTATTCATGCCACATATCCTGCCCTTCGCAGTCTACGATACTTAACTGTTCGTATTATGTCTGGTTTCCATAAAGATCTTGCAGCTCACTGTATGTAGTTTTCTCCATTCATGTGTCCGTTCGTCTCTCTTTGATTCAAAACATTTTTCCTAAGAAATTTATTCTCAAATACTCATAATTTTCTCCTCCATCAAAATAAGTGTCTATGTTTTACATACGGTGCAGATAATATAACTAGGAGAATAACAGTTTTTATAAACGGCCCCCGAAATCATACGGTCATCGCAATCATCATCATTCATATTCATCTTAGATTAGACTTAGGATTAGGGACTCTCCTGGCGCACCACTATCATCATCACCCATCATATCATCGGGGCAACGTAACCCCGCCTTCCATGTGCCCCCAACCTCAGAAGTGGGTTACAAATACGCCATGCCAGGAGAAAAACCAGGAATGTCGAAAAGACAAAAAGACAACCTTGGGCATTTGCAAAAAAAAGTCACTTTAATGTTTTTGAGAGAAGTTGGACCACAATATTCCTGTAATACATAATAGCATGCCATTTTCAGAATTTAACCTGTATTTATTTTTTTGTGCATCTCATTCTAGTTTGTAGTTATTGTTCCTAGGTATTTGAAATCAGTCACTTTCTTAAAAATTGTCGCAATTTATTAACTGTTCATATCCATTACACAATGTATTTCTATGTGTGAACATATATTTCGTTTTATTGATGTTTACTTCCAGTTCATAGTATTACTCAATAGAACAGCGGTTCCCAACCTTTTTCGACTCGCGAACCCCTTCCACAACGATCTGAGTTGGGTGAACCACTGACTTTTAAATATAGGCCTACATGCAGTGGACATACATAAAATTTAATTCCAATCAAAGGTTTAATAACCTTCAGTCCGTCGCCGTGGCCGTAGTCGATAGAGTCCCTACCTTCCACTGCGGCGTCCCGGGTTCGATTCCCGGCGGGGTAGGGGATTTTAAATCTCCACACTTGTGTCTGGGTGTGTGTGTCCTGTCTTGTGTTTGTATGTGTGAATAAGATAAAAAGGTTAAACAAAGGTAAAAACAAAAGAAATAACAGTGTAAACGAAAGAAAAAACGAGAAGGGGGGGGGGAAACCTTAAATTAACTTAACCCTTAACGGTTAACTAAAGTTACTCTAGTTACGGCTTAAAAGTTGCACATTCGTGTAGGCCTAGTTGTTGCGAAATCAAATGCATTCCTAACGTTGTTACATAACTGTAAATCAGGCATTCGCCGTAAATATTAATTTTGTTGTGGAAATAATGTGATAATTCCCGATGTTACACATATGGCAACAATGGACATTATAGGATTAATTTAATTTTTAAGTAATAATAATAATCATCATTATTATTATTACAATGCTGCCGAAAGGATGGAGGGGGGGAAAAGGAAAAGCAAAAACAAAAAAACAACCTCGAAACTCGCCATTACGGAAAAGTTTTGGCGAACCCCTGTGACATAATTTGCGAACCCCCAGGTTGGGAAACGAGTTGTAATAGAGTATGTGCATATTATATACAGAGATAAAAAACCTACTTCACCAAAGTGCTCTATATCTGGTTATCGTGGCTCAGATCCTGGATTGTTTACAAACGTTCAGCCTGTAAGTTCCTGGAAAGGAGGATGGCAGATCAGGGCAGGTATAAATTATACCGGTACAAAAGCGTTTGACAACATGACTTTACGGTATTTGTTAAATAGATACGTCGTAAAGTAAATTAGGGTCTTCTTTTATGTTCTCCCTCAGACAGAAAATAATGAAGTTTCTTTTTAAGTATAATAACAAGTTACAAGGTGATTAAAGATGATTTTGTTGTCGTCTTTACCTCCTGTGTTATTTCAAAGTTTAAAACAAAAATCTTCGGAATTTTTTTTAAGGTAAAATATTCTTGAAATTTTGTGTAACTGTATATTACGAGTTTTACTCTCTATGATTCGACATAAATCATGACATGACATATATAACTACTCCCTATTAAACTTCCTAAGTTGTAGAGCTAAATAAATTAAAAAAAAATATAACATACCTACTTCCCCCAACTGAAAATTATCTGCCACAAAGAGAAAGATCTGTCCGGACGTTATAATCATTAAAAATTAACTTTGATTTAATTATCTTATAGCTATACAATTTGCTAAACAAACTCACTGGCACTATGGAACCCGTAGGTTCATGGCCGCGCGGACATAAGCTCTCCGTACATCCCTATCCTAAGCCAATGCTTTCCAATCATTCCCTGTATAATCTCATTCCCTAAAATCATAGTTAATGTTATTTCTCCCACCTCATTCTTGATCTACTAACTAGGCGTTTTCTCTCTGGTTTGCTACAAGAAGCTTCCATTCACGTCTTTCATTCCCCATTCGTGCCACATGTCCTGCCCATCGCAGTCTACGAGACTTAATTGTTCTTATTATATCTGGCTTCGTATAAAGACGATTTAGATTCCTGTTATGTCTCATTGAGTCGATTAGGCTGACCACATGCCACTCACTGACATCTGTAGAGAAATAATCGTAACTAAATTAGCTTGTTCTAGAAACTCCTAACAAAGGAGAGTCTATGGCCAGTTTCAAAGGGCTGTAACGCCATAAATAAATAATAAATGATAAGTTAATTGTTATAAGAAGTTCACTTAACAGGGAACACGAGTATTTCAAATAAAGAAAGATTTTTTTACTCCTGGATTGCCCTAAGTAGCACAATTGGTTAGTGCGCCAAGCGCATATAGCTGGTTCAAATTCTGGTTTAGACCACAATTTTTTCTCCTTATCTGTATTAACTATTGCACATGAACATTAATTAATTTTAATATTACATTAATTTCAATATAATGATAATAACAACAACAATGCCTTATTTTAGCCGGCAGAGTTAAGTCCATAAGGCCTTGTCTTCTACTCAACCAGCGAATAGTAAAATTATACAAAAAAAGTACATACTTATTTAAATTTTAAGATATTATTAAAATATAGACTAAACAAAATACAATGGTGATGTGATCTAATACTAGCTAATTCTAACAAATACATGGAATATTCTATTCTATAGTGTTCTGTCCAAGGGCAGGTCTTTCACTACAATCATAGCATTTTCATGCTATGCTTTGCAGCTTTAGTAGGGAATTATAGGTGTGGTAGCTTGCCGATGCTTTCCACACCGGTGAAGGATGTTGATGATAAGGGTGATAATGATGGTCGGATGATTTTCGGGAACCATTAGGCCTTAAGCTTCCTGACATTTTTCTTACAGTGAGGAAAATCCCCGAAAAAAACCTCACCCAGGAGCCTGTCCCGACGGGGAATCGAACCCGGGCCCGCTGCGTGTCAAGGCAGCACGCTACCTCGAGACCACAGCGGTGGAGAATGGAACATAGTAAAAATTAAAATAATGTTAAAATAAAAATTAAGTAAGTAAAGCTTCGTAGATGATTATTTACAAAATGCTGATTATAGTTGTTATGCAGTTAATGTCTTCATTATGTGGAACTTAAGATAACTTATCAGTTAATTTGGATTTAAATAATGAAAGTGATTGACAGTGCCTGTCATGACTGGGAAGAAAATGGCAGTGCCTTGTCATGACTGGGAGAAAAAGAAACTGCAGATACTGCAAAACAAGTGTCTAAAATCATACTTTCGGCACCGCGTTTACACAAGGATAACAGAGATGCATGAGGCCACGAAGGTGCCATTATTATTGATACTATCACAACAGAAAGGGTCACCACCATGTTTCAAAACATGTAAATGATCATGGAAACCCAATAAATAGTACGCAATATAGGACACTTTCCACAATGGCGTACTACACATAGAAACATATTCGACCAAATAAATAATCCATAGTACTTAGCATGAAGCAACCAAGGTCAGAAAGATCAGCGACAGAGTGACGTGGCTCATTCCAATCCTGAATCGAGCCGAGCTCTTCAGCGACACGGTTTCCGATGCCCCCAATTAAGCGAGATCTATTCGCCTTGGCAACATAAAATCCATATAAATATCACATTACTCAAAACCAAAATAAATCCCCATAAAATCCGCCGTGTATGCTAGGGTAAACCAACTCAAACCCAATACCGAATACACACGCGAATTCGCCGACCAAGGGACAACCCCAAGTCCCAGGAAAAGCCACACTGGACAGCACACCAATCGCTGTCACCAAGTGATGATGATAAGTTCCATGCTCTAGTCATAGATATTGTGTAAGATTCAGAATATAGACATGTCCTGTGCTGAGGTATCAAAAGTAAAGAAGAGTATGTATGTATGTATGTATGTATGTAATTAATTGATATGACACTCAATAAATCCCTTCTTAATGCATTTTTAGCAGAAGCGACCTTGTTGTAACGTGATTAGAAGTTCAGTAATGGGAGTTCAGTAGTAGGGGCACACGGGGATTTCCAAATAGAGATTGGCTAAGTATGGCAGCACGTAAAGCGTGGACATTTTTTGGTTGAAATCTCGATTTATGTAGAGTTTTTTTTCTCTTTACTGGAATTAACTATTGCATGCAAACAGCAAGGCTGCTTACTAGGGCCCGAAAGTTGAAGAAAAATCTTTCTTTTTTTTATTTTTATGTCTGAAGATAGGCCCAACATAAAATATACATATATATATATATATATATATACACACACACATTTTGGGTAATTGTAGGCCAGAAAATGTTGGGTTTATTTCGTCCTTTTGTAATTTTTCGACTTTTGTGGCTTATTCGTCTTTTTTTAAGCCTTTTTAAGGTCTTAAACAATTTTTTTTTGCAACTTTACTTTCTTTTGATTATATTTGTACCATTTGTATAATTCAAGAATCTGCAGAGTCTGATCTCAATTTCCAACTTCTTTTCAAAAACATTTAGGCCTGTCTAGTGGTACTTTCTAACGGGACTTTCATATTCCAACACACTTTGTTCCGCTAGAAACTATTGAAATTCACAAAATATTCACATTATTTGTAATCACCAGCCTTCTGACCGCCTGATCACTAATCTACATTATTTCCACTTCAAATTTTCTAACAAGTTGCCACTTTGAAAACTTACCTACCCGAAACAGACGGTGAAGACACGAGCGGGTTGTCTCTATCCAGTCGTTAGAAACTCTGTAAAACCTTTTACGTCTTTTATTTATTTATTTATTTATTCAGTTTTTAGGTTCATCTTAAGTCTTTTTTAAGGCATATTTTATAGGCATTTTATATCCGTTAACTCCGAGCCCTAATGATACATTAATTTTCAGTATAACCCAGGCCAAGTTATTATGCTATTTTTAGATGGCGGCGTTAATGATAAGCGAGGGGATGCCAAATAGTGAAAGTGACAAGAATTGAATTAGCTTCTCTTGTCCATATTGCAAAAATCCGTATTATGAAAACAAAACGGGGCTCGCTTAGAGTACAATTCCCTCAGCAAGATTTTGTCTTTTTACACGAACAATCCGGTGAAAATGAACATATAATATATTAATAACAGCGTTATATATTCCTCCAGCTATTACAGATTCTAAGAATATTCCATCTCTTAAGCGGTCGATGCATCTGAACAACAGGCTCAAAAAACAATGATTCATTCATACTTAATGATGATGATTAATAATAATATTAATATTTATTATTTTATTTATTACAGATTTTAATGTTTGTATAATAATAAGAATAATAATAATAATAATAATAATAATAATAATAATAATAATAATAATAATAATAATATTATTATTATTATTATTTTATTATTAGTATTATTAATTATTATTATTATTATTATTATTATTTTAATTATATACAGATTTTCAATGTTTACTCATCTTCCTGTGCCTAAAGCTTTTATTTCCTTCTCCATTCGTTTCTATCTATCTACTTCCATGTCCTTCCAGTCCTCTTGTTCTCATTCCAGTTCTTATTTCTCGCATCCAAGAGTTTCCACGAGTTTCGAGGTCTTCCTTTCCTTCTACTTC
>JASPKZ010005530.1:0-24656 GCA_030220185.1 Diploptera punctata
AATACTCAATTCTCATTTTTTTTACTCCGGTAATTAAAAAAAAAATAATTCTCAGATATTAGTGATGAACAATGTTAATTTTATGTTGTAAGGATTTTAATTTCACATAGGAATTTTAAAATCAAATGGAAGGGAGACTTTGGATAAAATGTACGGTAAATATTAGAGTAAAGAGAATAATTCAAGCACCATGTTGGATTTTTTTTTCAATGCCACCTGTTGTTCATTCGATATTTCAGGTATTCTCTACTGGCAATTGGCGTATTGTAACCCACTCTGAGGTTGGGGCGCTAGAAGGCGGGGTTACGCTGTCCCAATGATATGATGGGTGATGACGATGGATTGATGCATGCACCAGGAGGAGGCCTTTAAAACTAAACTTAATTGTAATGATGTGAATATGATATTTGTGATAATGATGGCCAGATGATATTCGGGGACCGTTTGGGTCCATTAAAGTATCCGACATTATCTTACAGGTTGAGGGAAAATCCCGAAAAAACCTCACCCAGGAAACTTGTCCCGAGCGGGGATCGAACCCGGGCCGCTTGTACTCACAAGGCAACACGCTACCTCGAGACTACGGCGCTGGACTGGATTAAAACATTTACAAAGAACACTTATTCTTGATTATTTAATTATTATCTACAGACCGGGTGAAATAAAACTCTACAGCCAAACGTATAACAGATTTCTTCATTTCCTGATCCTGGTTTTGTGAACTATTTTCTCCTAAATTATGAGTGCTGTTACCTATATATTTATGTCTATAGGTGCATCTTACATGACAGAGGGGGAACGCTTACTTCCAGTCATAGAAGCACTGTCGCTGCGTCGCACTGACGTAGATTACTAAGCATGTATAGTCAGAACAAATAGCAAATGAAGCACTTGCCCAGCTTACTTAGGGTTATTGCAACTGCACTCCTCGATGCCATAGATTGATGGAAGCGAAGTGTTCGCGGGATGACACGGCATTAGTTCGCAAATCATCCACATACGAAGCACGGTCAATGTTCCGCTGTGTCGGATAATATTCTCAGCTGGTAAGGCATAGACATTGCGTATCGTAGGTTGAGATAGGCTACTTTATATTTTTCGTAAGTATTTGTTTCTATTTAATTTTATAGACGGTTTTTTCGTTTGGGTTGAAATGTATTCTCTAGTAATAATATTACATCCAATTATTTTTTACAAAAATATTGAAATCGAGATTTACTAAAATACGAAAAGTTAGTTTTTGATGAAACTAAACGCTTACTTTTAGTGTAGGAGGATCTTCTGGTTTTAACCGATATTGCAGCTGGAATGGACACTCCTTGCAACCCTTCGCTTCGCCTTTTGTTATTTGTATTAATAAGGTCGTGTTGGAATGAATGCAGCACACACAAGTTCTATCCATTAACATACTTCGTCTCCTCCTGAATTTTACTGATTTCTTTGCTGCCTGAAATTATTTATTAGCGCCCTTCCAGTTGATGAAACCCATGGTCCGCATTTCTTGACGGTTGTATTTTTACGGTGTGAAAGATCGTCACTCTTTCGCCCAAGGTACTTTTTTCGTCTGGCTTATCACCTTCGACCAGTCCGGCATGGGTAACCCTATCGGCAGCAATGCTACCGCCCGCATAGCTCTCAGGATCATTTAAGCACGCAAGCCACTCCACCACGACAAGGTAAAGATACCACAAATAGGAATGAGATGCACAAAGAAATTAAACATAGGCTCAATTCTGGAAATGCATGCTATTATGGCATTGCAGAGACTTTTGATGTCCCAACTCCTTTCAAAACACGTTTAAGATGAAAATATATTAAAACTATTATTCTACCAGTTATATTGTATGGGTGCGAAACATGGACTCTTACTTTAAGGGAGGAAGGAGATGTACGAGTATTTGAGAATAAAGTTGTTAGGAAATTTTTTGGACCAAAGAGAAGATGAACAGGACAGGTGAATGGAGAAGACTACATAAACAATGAAACTACATGGTCTTTAATAGGAAGCCAGATATAATAAGAGAACAGTTAAGTCTCGTTTAGACTGCGATGGGCAGGACATGTTGCGCGTATGGGGAAGAATGAAGACGTGCATGGAAGCTTCTTGTAGGAAAGCCAGAGAGGAGAAAACGCCCAGTTGGTAGACCAAGAATGAGGTGGGAGAACAAACATTAACTATGGATTTGAGGGAGCCGGGAAGTAGATTTTATACAGGGAATGATTGGAAAAGCATTAGCTCTAGATAGGGATTGTATGGAGAGCTTATGTCCGCGCGGCCATGAACCTACGGGTTCGATAGTGCCAGTGTGTAGTACGTAAGTAAGTAAGTAAGCGCCCTTCCAGTATTGTAAAATGAGTTATTAAGTAAATACTTGTACTCTGTTGATTAAATATGATTATATAGTATATATAAATTACAATTTACCAAACGCCTCCATGACGTTAAGTTTATGTTAACATTAACGTAGGAAACTGAATTCAATAGCTTCCACAGTAATCAACGAAGTTACATTTTAAATGAACCACGCCATATTGATTAATCAAGCAACGTTGTGAATGGAAGTGAAAAATAAAATATATTAAGGAAATCACAATATGCAATGACTTGTTGAACTAAAGAAATCTGTTATTTTCTTGATTATATGAGTATCTTCAACATTAAATTTTTATCGAATTCAGTCCCTGAATTGTCTTTCACTAAACTATTACTTCATCAGCCACTCTGAAGAGTTTATGGTACATCAGGAATTTATCAATGGTCTTCTCAAACATTTCACTGTATTGTAGGTTGATCAATAAATCCATGGTTTAGAATCTTTTTTTTTTTTTTGCTTATTTTATTCAGATGATCTTTCCAGTTATTAAACACTTTAACATGCTTCTAGAATGCGTGTTACTGAAATAATTTCGATTTTTCCACATTTCCCTTTGATATACTCTATTCTTCTACTTCCATGCGGTTTGTAGGTGTTGATTGTTTAGGGTAACCTTGTATTGTCCATTCTGTCTAAATGTTCTTTCCATCGGTGTTTGTGCTCTTCTAGTTTGTTGCGTATTGAAAACTATCTCCAGTTCATTTCTTATTGATTCATTATGTAATCTATCCACGGATCTTAAATTTTCATTTCAGTAGCTTGAATTTGTGAGATATACTTTTTTTGTAAGTACCCAAGATTCAGATCCATATAAAAGATCAGAACAGCCATAATTTTATAAAATCTGAGCTGAGGTTTCTCTTCGTGTCTGTCGGAAGGTTCTTTCTTATGCTGCCACACATAATTTGATATCGGTTTAATTTATTATTTATATCCCAATCATAGCTATATGTTATATCTGAACCAGACAGTTAAAGTGTGCTATCTGTTCTATTAATTCATTATTGGTTACTATTCTTGTTCTGACTGGCACTTTGCCCTGAAAAGCCATAATTTTAGTTTTTGAGGTTGAAACTTTAAGATTAATAATAGACTCCTAATTGATTCAACATGTAAATCACTCTTGTAAATCCTCCTCTGACTTCTATATAATTACCAGATCGTCCGCATATATTAAAATATTCATATAAATTTCGTTATTAATTTGCATTCCTATTGGATTGATTTTTTTATATTTTCGTATAACGTCGTCAAATATATAATGAACTCTATTAAATATTAAAACAGAGATCAACAATTATCTGACAAATATTTTACACAAGTGAAATATTTTTATTGATAAGCTAACTTTCATAAAATAAGTTTGTTCTCAACAAGTGCACAATATATTTAATTAAACATTCAACTAATATATTTTTGTATTAAAAACCTTATAAACATTTATAAGCGTTAAATGTTCCAAATATGTAACTTACACTTTTTGTATGATTTATCATAAATGTCAATTCATATTATTTGTTTTCAACACCTTACTCGATTTTGATTCATAAATAGAAAACCAATATCTTGAAAAGAAAGAAAATTCATGAGCAAGAAATCTTGAACATACAACAGACTGAGTTGTATAGGAGGAGGCGAAAAAACTGTTCAACATCAGAGCGTCGCGAGATTCTGTTTAATAGTATGGCACCCTAAATTTTCCCGTAAATTACATATTTCCAAGTATATTTTATCTACTGTAGGTGCACGTAGTAGTCTATGATCTTGCACTGTTCACCAAACACTCCTAAATATTTGTTTCACTGCTGGGCCGTCTCTTAATAAGCTAGAGATACTGTGGCGCCTGGTCTTTACTGCCATCTCCCAAAACATTCACTTTATAACACTCTAACATATGTCCCCAAATATTACGAACATTCTGTATAATTTTTTAAGAGTAAATTTTATGTTAAGGTCCCATATGTATAGGAACTTCGGGTAAATGTAACCTCTTCGTTTGAGTGGACCCTGTTAATTTTTTTTTAATTGGTTCTGCCCTGGAACAGAAATATTTTAATTTCTTCCCTTCAGCAACTTTACGTGTTCATGGCCAGTGTTTCTTTTATTCTATGTGCGAAGAAGGGTTTTATTTGTGATATTTATGAAAATGACCATTTAAACGTTTATCAAGCTAGAAATTTAATTCTTAATTTCTGCTATTAAATATTACAAATGTTTAAAAAAAAACTCCTAAATATATTGTATTATGTAGATGCTGTTTGTAACATAGGCTACTGGCGGGTTTGGTTTGATATTATGTGATATGGCTGATGTATACAATAATTAAAGATAAAAAAGGATTTCGGTTAATGTAGACCCTCCACCAAGGCGGTTTAAGTGGACTTGGGCCCACTTTACATGAATACGTATATTTTATCAACAAGGGTGCTTTATGTAAAAGCTATACACTTAATTTATTTTATTTAATATCATAATTTTTACCTAAACCCAAGACCGTCGCTCTCTGCAGATGAATGACGTGTGAATGTTACAATCAACGAATTTTTTTATGAAACATTAAATAAATATCAACGCTTTTTAATTACGATCATCCATAAATTCTTTCAGATTAATTTGTGTCTGCCAGTACAAATTAATAGAGTAATAAACTTAAAATAGTCTGAAGGCTAGGATGGACACAGGGGTCCACTTTACTCGAACATGGAGGTTTAAAATGGACCTTTCTTATAATGTAAAAAAAGTTTTAAATTATGAAGGTGTTTCGATATTTGAATAAAATAACAATGCCAGTTCACAGTTATAACACTAATGATGATCACTGTAATTAAACAAAATTCAAATCCCTTAGTTAAAAGGCAGAAAACAACAAATTCAAAATAGGGGTCCAATTACCCGAAGTTCCTCTATTCATAAAGTAATTTCTACTACCTCATAAGCACTATAGAATTCAGAGATTCATGGTCGCGTAGATAACCATATCTCATAGATCCCTATCTTGCGTTAAATGTAATTCATTTCTGTGGGCCTATTATTTACCTCTCGAGTCACGGCTAATATTATTCTCGCACCTCATTCTTGCCCTATCTAAAGGGTCCTTTCCTTCTGGTTTTCCTACAAGAAGTTACCATACTATTTTTCCATTCCTCGTTCTTACCATATGCCCTGCTAATCGTAGTCTACGAGACTTAACCACTCTTATTAAGTATGATGATCCATGAAGATCATGTAGTTTTCTCCCATTCATCGGTATGTTATGTTCGTTCTTTGGTCCAAAACATTTTCATAAGCAATTTATTCACATATATTTGTAATATTTTCTGCTCTTTTAAAGTAATATACAGTCCATACATATATGGAAGAACCACTTTATAATTTTTAACACTGCTTTTAGGGAAGTTATGATGTCAAGAGTCACTGTAATACGTGATATATATCCAGTTCCAGAGTGTGAGCCTATGTTTAAGGGGGACCGACTGGTGAAAATGTTTAAAATAGGCAAAAAACTGTTTTTTTTTATTTATTTGCTTTTTAATAGCTCCGATTCTTTAGGATAATTTTCATGTAAAAATGTTTATTGTAGGGGGCAAAATTCAGTCCGTGACATAAGAAGTTTAAATACCCTTCCACATATGGAACTCTTAAATTTTAATATGCGTTTTTTTTTCTGTTTCCATTTTTTTTGACATTTTACAAAACTTAAAATGCTCCTTACGATGCACGTTTTATGCTATGAATGTGACATTTTGTGGTTAGACTTCCCCAATATGTGCTAATTGAAATTTACTATGTTATTACTCGTATTAGTTTAAGAGACACACGTGTTCTTTTAAATTGAGATGAAAAAAATAATGAGAGTGATAAAATAAATAATATATTAAGAACTGAAAATAAGCAGTATCTTCCCTTTATGAATATTTCTTGCATAGCAAATGTGTTTAGTGAAATCATAAAGTCTCTGAATCTCAAATTGCAACAGAGAATATTTAAAAAATGCACCGTTAGGAGCATTTTTAGAAAATAGTTTAAAATCATCATAACTCTGAAACTATTCTACTTATAAATACCAGACTCTACAGAAACACTACTATAAGAACATGGTGCATGTGATTGAAAATTTCAAAACAATCAAATGGAAACTAAAACAAAAATAGAAATTTCACAAGTCGATTCCTTAATTTTATATTTGAAAAAAGTCATCTTTAAATTTTATAATTGTGTTCAAAAGCAACACACACGAAAACAGTGAGATGTACAGTACAAATAGTGAGTAAAACATTTAAAAATTAGATATGACACAAAGTTTTTCTTTAGAGAAGAATAAATAAATATTAATTATAATATTTCTGGAACATAGATAATACGGATTTTACAAATTTCATAGGAAAATATAACAGTCCTAAATGAGCGAAGAAATATCCAAATGTTAAGGAAATTAATAATGATTCTATCAGTAAAAGTAATTTTCTCGTAAAATTTGATAATGGTTTACAATATTTTCTCACATTTTATACACCGAATTGCAGATAACGGTTCCGAAGGTATGGTATTTGAAAGTAGCTGTATTGATTTTCCACGGTTTGCTCTAAAAGATGTGATATCAGTTTTCTACATTCGATGGAGTCTGCCTTGGAATGCAAGAGCATGAAAAGCTTATGCCTGTACAATGAAATGTGGAAACAGACGAGGAATAAGAAAAAAAAGAGAAGGCGACGAAGAGTAAAAGTAGGAAGGATGAAGCTAAGGAGTTGAAGAAGATATAGGACGAGGCGAAAAGGAGAAAATATAAAGTAGAGGAATGAGAAGAGGGTTAAAGACAGGAAGAAAAATGATGATAAGATGGAGAAGAACGTGAATAACATAAGAGTAAGTGAAAGAGAATTAAGTGTAATAAGAGGAGACTGATAAGGAAAACATAAAAAGAACGAAATAGGCAAATTTAAAGTTTACAGAACACTGAATAAATTAAATTAAATATTCTGTAGGAAAATATGTAAATGCAATTATAATTTAAATGATGAGAGCTAAGTCTCTCTCTGGCTTGCACTTAAATATGAGTATATTCTATTCATATATTCATCACATTAAATTGGGTCCATGTCAGCAACTGGTGTGAATTCAATACATTAGCATGACGCCGACACCACAGACATGTAGCTCAAACCCTCACCACTTGAGCACGCATTCCTCCCTGTGTGCTATTCCAGTAAGAAAATTCTAATCACAGGCAACCAGCAAAAGCTTTTATACCGGTTTCATTTTAACTGCTAGAAATTTGATATGAAAAAAGTATTATGAAAAATTAGAGATTTGTAATGAAATATAATGAACGGACTGTAGGTATTAGTTGGCTATGAGTATACATTTGAAGGAAGACAGTTGTATAAAAGTTTGGGCATCGTTTAAAGAATTGTAAATGCATGTTTATTTGATTTTTTTAATCAGTTTCTTAATGAATGCAGTTAATTGTGAATTAAGACGTGAAGCAGAATAATAAATATATGAAATAAGAATAAACTGATGTCAACAGAAACTAGCTCTTTAAGCATTCGTAAGATATCCCAAAATTACATAAAAACAAGTAAATTACACTGGTCAACATGATTTTTCTCTCATGAGGTACCAATAGACGTACGTAATGCAATTTTTGTTATCGTGTTTTCAAATAAGTATTCGGAATTTCTCCATCACCCACAATTTTTTTATTTTAATTTAAATTAATTGATTTAAATAACATTTTTTAATAAACGTTTTTTCGTCCATTTGGCCATTGTAAAATAAAACCAAATGAGCTAACTCAGGAGATTTCAGCTATGGAAAAGATATATCAAGGCAAATGGAATCCTAATATGATGGCCGATTATTGTTGGACCATCAAGAGGGATCCTCCACAAGGGAAATATAGCAGAAAATCGTCATTTCTTACTTTATAGGTGAGTCCGAATATTCGAATATTGTGTAGTTACGAATGTAGAAAATATTAAAGTGTTTGAAATTATAAATTCCTGTCTCTCGGAAGCCTTGTGTGATGGACAAAAATCGGTATCATATTTGAATTCAGGAGAAAACATACTATAGGAATCACATATTTTTCATTCCGAGACACAAAAAAGGTATTTTTTTGTTGCTCACTGTTATTGGCAAAAAGTAGATTGTAAAATTAATATTTATATATTATATTTAGTTTAAGAACATTTACGATTGTTTGGACTGGTGAAACGAATGTCACAGGTTCGTACTTGAATGGAGACTGGAAAAAGAATGAAAAAGGAAAATCCAGAGAAACATGGATGGCAAGTAAATAGTAGTTGTAGTGGTAGTTTAGTAGACGAACTTTATTACACTAAAATACATGTACAGTTTAGAGTAATTTACAAATGATCACACAGACAGTAAGTCTTACGTGCTTTTGACAGTCCGTATCAATATATCAATGTATTATTATTATTATTATTATTATTATTATTATTATTATTAATATAAAATAATATATTGTAGATTAAACTATTAGCTAAGAAGCAGTGTTATGTAATTTATAATTAATAATTACTAGAGCTCGGACTTCATTGCCTTTTCATTGCTGTTTCGCTTTAAAAAAACAGTTGACTACACAGGTAGTTAGTCCTGTCCCGTGCGCAGTGCCACAGTCAGTGGCGTCTTGCTTTGCTGCTACAAGTATAGTATGCAGTCAAGTCATAATACCGATCACCACGATCTGATGAATGATTAAAACAAACACACACAAGATGAATTCACTTGTACGTGAGTACGGCCCTGAGTATTTTTGTCTAAAAGAAGAAAAAATATTTTGTAAATTGGTAATGTAGAGTTGAAGGGGGAGAGAAGATATTTTATCAAGAGCCATTGCAAATCTAAAACACATATTGTGAATGTAATACATAAGCTTGACGATGAAATGCAGTCTTCTGCACAAGGAGTTTCAGACACTTGTAATGATCGTGAATATTACAAGGATTTATGCGAAACGAAGGTTTCCGCGAATATTCCTTTCAATAAAGTGCAAAATACAGCTTATATTTTTTTAGAAATATACGGGAAGAAAAATTCCTTGTGAAACAACTTACGCAGGTATTATTTATCTCCTTGTTATGAAGACGTTCTGAAATACATTAGAAATACTGTGGCAGATCATAAAATATGGGTGACAATGAATGAAACCCAGGATGCGTCCGGAAGGTCTGTAGGAAATGTGATAGTGGGGATATTATCATCTGAAAAACCCAGGAACAAATGTTTGTTAACTACCGAGGTCTTAAATAAAGTCAACCATTCTGAAATCGACAAGTTTTTGAAAATGCTATGTCTCTTCTGTGGCCCAATGAAATAAAAGAGGATAATGTTTTTTTCTATTTGTAAGAGAGGCAGCCCCTTATATGTTGAAAGTATCTTCCAGAATTAAAGAACGATATCCGAAAATGATACATCTAACTTGCTTGGCCCATGGATTTCACCGAGTAGCCGAACAAATTAGGTTGCATTTCTCTGATGTGGACATTTTGTATCAAAGATGAGAAAATGTTTTTAAAGGTCCCTCCTAGGAAACAGACATATAAGGAAATTGCATCACAAGTCCTTTTACCACCTCAACCTGTTCTTACTCGATGGGGGACTTGGTTGCAGACCACTGCGTACTACTTACAGCATAATGAAGTGATTGTTAAAGTAGTTAATACATTTGATGCTGAAGAAAGTTCGGCGATAAAAATTGTGAAATCTCTGATGTCAGGAAAACTGTATCAAAATTTGCAGATAATCAACAACGTCCACAAAGATATTCCTTTAATAATAATAATAATAATAACTGGAATCTTCACACATAGCATTGATGGATTCCATAAAACTGGTAGAAAATTTATCGCGACATTTTGATGAAACAGGAGGTAGTTTTGGCATCTGAAATTGCAAAACAGAAATTGCGAAGTGCATTGCTGAAAAACCCTGGATACTCAGCTATTTGCAATATAAAGGATTTTCTAATGGACAACAAGAACGTACGTACTGTCTCCATGTTAGATACCTGTGATATACCCTACTTTCGTTTTGCACAGTTACATCATGTGAAGTAGAAAGGAGTTTTTATAAATATAAACTTTGCTTGAACGTCATCGAAGACGTTTTTCTCTTGAATCTTTACGGAAATACGTTGTTATTCATTGTAACAGCTCTACAGAAGCGAAATAAGTTTAACTAACAGGGGTTTAAACGTATTATGTACAGTGCACATACTTTTTTTTTGTGTTGCCTCTTTATTTAAAACTGTACGAAGAAAATAATTGTGCAGAAATAATGAACTTGTTATTTTTTGTAATACTGTATGCAGCATTGTATTTATAGATGCACAAAGAGAATCAATGTACGGACATTATAAATTTGTTTAACTTTTTGTTGTAATGTAGCGTTTAATTTAAAAAGTCAAAAAAATATATTTTAAGAAACAAAATAAACTTGTAATCCACAATTAGCTACTTATTTCTTTATCCACCTATACCTCCTGTAAACAGTACAGCATAAATGCCATACTAGTCAGACTGGTGCTACTACACCCCCTACCACTCTCTCATCAAGCAATATTATGTATTGTAAGAGTGCACATAATCTAACTTCATGTCCGAGCCCTAATAATTACACTTTGATTATATATTTATTCACGAATAAGCGTTTTCTTACTTGTCGCCTCTTATCCACAAATCTTCCCACGTTTATCCGATGTTTATCTAAAAACGTTATGGCAGTGCGAATTTGGTTTATGGTTCGGTGTTTTGGATATCGAAAAGAAAAAAGGAAGAGAGAATTTAAGTAGCGGAATTTAGATTTTTAAGATCTGTTACGGGATATACTTTAACGAAATAGCGAAGATATAAAGAAGGAGAAACATATTTACATTAATACAATAAACAGGGTAGAAATTATTGGAAACGATACAAACGAAAAATGAAAGGCGACCGCAAACCAAAACTGATGATGAACTACAACCCAAAGGGTAGAATAACTGTTGGAAAACCAAAGAAAATATGGACTGAACAGTGTTAAAGAATGAGAGTGGAACAAGCCTTAAGAGGCTTAATCAATGAGGCTGATAATATTGATGATATTTATCCAATTTTCGAGGTTTCCTATTATCTCGTAGCATTCCAATCGATCACGATTTAAATTTAGTAACCTTACCAGCAACATCTGACGTCTCAAATATTCTAAATTGTTGACAATTTCCTGTATTTCGACTTCAGATCTCTCGCACATCGTACACATTCGCATATCGTAACCATCGGTAATTGTGAGAAATTTCCCTGCCCTCAACCTAATTGATTTACATCCAAGTGAGTTACCATCTTCTTCTCATTTTTCTCCACGTAATCTTCCGATTTTCACTTCACTTTTCCCACATCCAACCCTCCCAATATATTGCAGACCCCTCCTAACCTCATCTGCCCAACATTTTGTTCCTCATTTTGTGATTAGAACTAAATATCCAATTTTTAGGTTCCAAAAATGTAGTTTTACATGTCTAAAATAAGTTCTGATGACGTGAAAAATAGGTTGCAAAATATATTTTAGGCAGATTTAGGTTCATTAATTTTAGTATACAGAGTATTTGAGAATAAAGTTCTTAGGAGAATTTTTGGACCAAAGAGAGATGAACAGACAGGTGAATGGAGAAGACTATTTAACAATGAACTACATGGTCTTTATAGGAAGCCAGATATAATAAGAACAGTTAAGTCCCGTAGACTGCTATGGGCAGGACATGTTGCGCGTATGGGGAATGAAAGACGTGCATGGAAACTTCTTGTAGGAAAGCCAGAAGGAAAACGCCCAGTTGGTAGACCAAGAATGAGGTGGGAGAACAACATTAACAATGATTTGAGGGAAGTAGATTATACAGGGAATCATTGGAAAGCATTGGCTCAGGATAGGGATGTATGGAGAGCTTATGTCCGCGCGTCCATGAACCTACGGGTTCGATAGTGCCAATGAGTAAGTAAGTATACATTTATCAATTAAGGTTTAAGAATTTGGAAAGAAGAAATAGAGAAAAATCACAAAAAAGAAACAAATACTTATTTACAATAGATACAGAAGAAGGAAGAAGAAACAAGGGACAATTATAAAGAAAAACTTAATTTAGCAACACAAATAGTTAGAATAGCGCATGAACAATCGTAGGAAACATTTATTAGCGAAGTGATCACGTACATGGGAGAAGGAATCTTAAAACAATTAAATAAAAATGGAAGAGATGTAACAAGAATTACTAGTCCATGACGCGACAGACCTACAAGGTCCTTGGCCTACTATCCGGCTGCTGGCCTCTCATCCACGTGTGTTATGCACAGAGGTAGACGATCATCCAGCCAGAATAGGAATGACATGTGGTGATCATGTCGAGTCCCTCAGCCGTTTTAGCTGTTCTTCTCAATCTGGAGCCGCTTCTTAATGTAGCTACCAAAATTCCTCAAGATAGTGGGTGGGCACCGATTCCATACTGGCTGAAATTCCATGAGAACATTTCTTTCTGCATGGGGACTAGAACCAGTGCGCAAGTCACGTAGCTCTGAGCCAAGGTATCTTGCATTTAACCACTCGGCTACGACGCGGAACATATAGCAAGAATAGAATTGATAAAAGAAAATATGCTTGGCTAATGCATTATAAAGAATTTAGTATTATGACACACAGGAAAATAATAAGCAAGGTGAGGAAGAAGACCGGGATGAATAATACATTTAGTTATTTTAGAAGAATTGAAAGATAAATTGAAATTGATGAAAAATAGAAAGACATCTGGAGAGGAGAAGATAAGATAAATGCACAACTTCTAAATAACGGAGGGATGGTGTTATATTAGGGGTTATTACTAATTTTTAATGAATGTTGGATAAAAAGAGAAATCCCAAAGAGATGGAAAATGACAGAAGTGATATCTCTGTTTAGAAAATATGACAGGAGACAATGTAAGAAATATAGAGCTATTAGCCTTCTTAATTCAATGTATGAACTATGTGCCAAAATAATAAATTATAGACTTAAAATAATAACTGAAGCCCTTATAGGTGAAGAACAATGTGGCTTCAGGAAAGGAAGATCAACAACAGACAACATTTTTATATTGCAGCAGATATTGGAGAAGAGAGGAAATACAATTTGCAGACATATATAGCGTTCATAGATTTTAAAAAGGTTTTTGATAAAGTAGACCGAGAAAAACTGTGCATCATAATGAAAGAACAAGGCGACCGTAGATATTTGGTAATGGTAGTGGAAAGTTTATACGAGGAAACAAAAATAGTTCTAAAGTTTAAGACAGAGAAATCAGAAGAAATTTTAATTAATAAAGGAATTAGACAAGCGTCCATAATGTCACCGACACTTTTTAATATTTGTATTTGTTATAAAATCAAAAATTGGAGACAAAAAATGTATGCAGGCATAAAAGTAGCCCAAGGAAAAGTTTTAAATGTATTATTGTATTGCTAACGATGTTGTAATAATACAAGAAATAGAATAGGTCTTCAAAGTTCAATACATCACCTTAACCGAATATGCATAAATTAAAATATCGAAATATCAAATGAAAAGACAAAAATAATGGCAAATTGGGGAAAATTGCCAATAATGTCGAAAATAGTCGTTGATGACAAATTACATGAACAAGTTTCCTCCTTCAATTATTTAGGATGTGAAATTAGTAATGAGGAGGATGAATATATAAATTAAAACATAAATGCAATTTTAAACAGTTTGTGGAATTATACACAATACCTTTAAGAATAAAACAAGATCTAAAACAAGAATGAAATGGTATAATACCATGGAAATATATACGTTACGTTATGGGTGTGAAATCTGGGCATCTACACGAAGGGAAATTAACAGAATACAAAGCTGTGAAATGAGAGTTTTAGGAAAACAAATAGATTTACAAGAGAAGACAAAATTATAAATGAAGAAATAAGAAGTAGAAGCTATCAACTCAATAATGGATAGATACAGAACATGTTAGTTTGAACGTGTTGGAAGGATGGAAGATACCAGACTGCCAAAAATAACTTACCTATATGATCCTAAAGGGAAGAGAGACGTGGGAGGCCGAGGAGGATGTGATGACGGAATAGGCAGTTAGCCTTATCCATGAACTGAAGAATTAGAGGAAGAAGAAGAAGAAAAAATTATATTATATTAAATATTGTATATTATAAAATAATTATTAAATATTGACTTTTATTCTTGATTTAGTGTATTTAAAATTTTAAAACACAGAAAATAGTCGGACTACATATTAAACACATTGAATTCACAGAGCTAAGTACGTACTTTAGAGGGAAATGTGATAGGCCTACACCTGTTTGTTGTGAATGTCACAGAATATAATTCTTCCATCCGATGTGAAATACGGAAACTCGTGTATCCATTGAATAATTAAATAAAACTTGAAGCTGAGACCTTCGGCAGGATGTGATGTTCTTACAGAATGAAATTAATAGTTTTGTTTCCAGCCGGTGAATCAACAGCACCTCGCCTAGTGACGCAGACACTATAGGGGTGTTTTCAGAGAATCCGGGAGTTAACATAGGGTCCCGTGCATCTGGTATTCTGATAGGCGTGTTAATTGTTTTACAGATTTTTGCTTAGAAGTCAGATTTTGTTTTAAAAGTATTTCAAGAACTAGCTACTGTTCAAGGCAGTGGCAAATAATGTGGAAGTATTTTGGTTTCTCTGAATGAAATTAAGACTTGTTATTCGATCTGGTGATAAAATGTAGCAATTTAAGGAATACAGGCCAAAAATAAGTTCTGACGTAAATTTAGGCATTTTTATCATATAAATATATGAAATGTGTAAATACAACTATATTCTATTTTATATCTTCAGGAACAAAATAGATTTTGCCTAAAATCCAAGGTCTAATAATAACAAATTGCTCTAACTACTGTATGTCACCTTAGATTTTATTTAAAATAAATTGTATATACCTTTCTCCTTGTATTTTTACACTCTGTCTTCTTCAATATTTCTTTATTATTCCACATATTTTATTCCTGTGAAGCTTTTTAGAACATTTTAGTTCATCTTCATGACATATGTTGTATTTGTTTATTTGTGAATTGTATATAATGGGTTTTGGTTGCTAGAAAACATTTCATTCAATAAATTTGTGTTTCTAGCCTCCTTGATGATTTCTATTTCATCTAAAATATTAATCTTCTGTCAGTTGCTCTCTTTATGTATTATTTTTGTTTCCTCTATACTACCTAATTGATGGTTTGTTTTTTAAATATGTTCTGCGAAATTTTATTTTCCTTCATTTTTAACATAATCCGATAAATGTTCATTAAATCTTATTTTAAAACTTCTTGAAGTTCTGCCTATATAACTTTTTCACAGTTTTTACACTGGAGTTTATATGCTGCTTTAATTTCATATTTATTGTTCTCTTCAACTTTATTATGTATTAGGTTATTTAATTTATTTCTAGTTTTGTGAACTATTTTGATGTTTTTGCGAAATTTCTTAATATATTTTGCCATTTTTATTGTTTCATTACCTGTGTATGTAAATGTTTTCCAATTTTGTCCTTTTTATAGTATCTTCTTTTCCCTTAGATTTGTGCCGACCAATAGGACTACATGAGCTGGATTGGATACTACAGAAGCGTGCATGAAAAAACTAAATAAAACAATTTTAGGTACAGGAAGATCATACTGCGTTGTAAAACTACCTCAATAATAATAATAATAATAATAATAATAATAATAATAATAATAATAATAATAATAATACTTACTCACTGGCACTATCGAACACCCGTAGATTCATGGCCGCGCGGACATAAGCTCTCCATACATCCCCGTCCTGAGCTAATGCTTTCCAATCATTCCCTGTATAATCTACTTCTCTCAAATCATAGTTAATGTTATTCTCCCACCTTATTCTTGGTATACCAACTGGGCGTTTTCTCTCTGACTTTCCTACAAGAAGCTTCCATGCAAGTTTTTCACTCCCCATACGTGCAACATGTTCTGCCCATCGCAGTCTACGAGACTTAATTGTTTTTATTATATCTGGCTTCCTATAAAGACAATGTAGTTCACTGTTAATAATAATAATAATAATAATAATAATAATAATAATAATAATAATAATAATAATAATAATATAACAAAAATATTACATCTACTATTAATATAAATTAACATATTGTAATTTTATAAAGTGTTTAATAACTATATATGTAAAATTTATATTTATAAACAGATTTTCAATGTTTACACATCTTTCTGTGCCTAAAGTTTTATTCTCCTCCAGTCTTCTTGTTCTCGTTCCCGTTCTTATTTCTTGCATCCACGAGTTTCGAAGTCTTTCTTCCCTTCTTCCTCCAGGTGGACACCATTCCAACATTTTTCTGGGTAACCTTTCTTCTTCCATTCGTCGTACATGCCCATACCAATTTAATTGCTTATATCTTATATAATCTACTATTGAATATCTAATATTCATTTTTTCTCGTATGATAGTATTTATTATTTTTTTCTAATTTTTAACATCTTGTTGCTCTCTTCAAGAAATCTATTTCCATCGACATAAGTTTTTGTTGAATTTCCAAACTTTAACTCCATATGTGACAGTATTTCTCACTATTGAGTTATAAATTTGTGACTTATTCTTTCTGGTTACATGTCTGTTCCATAAGACTCCACATATATATATTATAAAGTACTAAATTCATTTGAAAATCTGTAGAATGGACTCTATGATGTTGTGTACGAAATCATTTTCCAAAATACTATAGGGCCTACATATTGTTCAAGGTAACCACAACAACAATTAATGATTTTTGCAGAACTACGGGACTTGCACTGGTTCGAATCCCCGTGGGGGAAAAATTTCTCATATAATTTCGGCCAGTATGGGACCGGTACCTACCCAGTACCGTGAGGCATTTGGGTAGCTACAATAAGTTGCGACTCCAGGTTGAGAAGGCCAACTATAACGGTTGGGGTACCCGATGTGCTAACGAATGTCACCTCTACACTGGCCAGAAGATCATCTAACTCTGTGATTAACACATGTGGATGTGAGGCCAGGAGCCGGCAGGTAGACCAAGGGCGTTCCAGGCGTTTCGCATTTGAGTTTTAACAATTATTGAGAGATTTACGCAATAATAATGATCTTATTCAAATTATCACCGAGAGTTTCAGTTCAAAGCTCAGTATTCTCAAAGAAACATGTAAACATATTTCTAAAATATTTTACAACTTGTGATATGAGTCATGGGAGACGCCATCTCATAGTTTGGTTAAGGGTATAACACAGGGTATAACACTACTACAAACCGGAGGTCGAGATTTCGAGTCCCGGTAGGTTCACGAATTGTTTAACTGACCCAAACCTTCTGGTTGCAAACCATGGTCATGGAGTCGACTCAGCCTCTAGCATAAATGAGTACCAGGCTCTTGTCTGGGGGTAAAGGCGGCCGTCATAGAGGCGGACATTTAAATGCCGCGATTGTCTAGAAAAAGTAGGAGCCTTAATATCCTACTACTCCAAGAGTCTCCTATGACCACGTGTTAGTGGGATCACTTTAACCTCACGCCCATGTTTTAAAATACGTTGGAATACCTGTTATTTACGAATATCTGCAATGTAATAAAATTCACTATCAGTAGAAAAAAAAGATATATTTCAGTCTCAAACCTAATGAATAATAATTGTAATGATGATGATGATGATGATGATAATTAATAATAATTAATAATAATAATAATTGTTTTCAATAAAAATAGTAATGCAATGGAGAAAAGTTGACCAGGAAATATGTAACAAGTGTATTATTCAGAAAAAATTGAATTTTTCATGGTCTGGAATTGATCGGTTAAACGAAAAAAAATAGATTTCTTTGGTCGTTCAAATGTATCCCCCTACCGTATTGTTTGCAGTGTAGGGGGGGGGGGGGGGGGGGGGGGGGGGGGGGGGGGGGGGGGGGGGCAGTTATATTCCAAAAAAAAAAAAAAAAAAAAAAAAGACGGCCGCTAAAGTGATTATTGGAATTAAGGCTTTCAGGTAAACCACCCCACTCCAAAAACCAGAGGTTCGAATTTTTGCTGGGTTTTAAATTTTTTCGTTTAGTTTCCACCGGCATTCACCGAGTTTCCCTGCGGAATAATCGAAAAATGAGGTCGCTAGCGTAGTTTTTAATTTACGCTTCAGAAGAATCTCACTCCTAACGATTTGATTCTTCTGCTCATTGAATTGAACCTTACTTTTCCTATTTGATTGCTATAAGCTGAGTGTGTTTCCGAAAAATATTGTCAATAGATCGTTAATGGACGCACACACACTTGCACAACACATACACACTCACACACAAAATATATATATATATATATATATATATCATCATCATCATAGTATATTCACGAAGTTAGGTCATTTGTTGACCTGTTTCGGCCTCAAAGAAACACCATCCAAAAGTCTTTTCAGTGGACGTCCTGGTCTTCTTCTTCCTGCAGGTTGATATCTTAACAATTGTTTGGGTATTCTGTGGTACAACCCGTTTTCACAAACGAGGCTCTGAGGACCGAGTCACGGCGGTATAACCGTTCCATCGGGTACTGAGTAAATGCAGTATCCTAATGTCTGTCCAGAGACTAAAAGGTAGCAGCCCTACCACTGGACTACTTAGCGTCGGGCCAGTAACCTGTCCTAAGGAACTTCAAAACTACTTTCAAGTCTCACCACGAAAAACTCCAGAAGGAATTGAAATATGACGACCCACAGCTAAGAAATATATATATATATGCTAATGGCCCAGGTTGTTTTTCGACATTTCTGGTGTTCTCTTCAGGCATGGCGTACTTGTAACCCACTTCTGAGGTTGGGGCGACTGGAAGGCGGGGTTAAGTTGCCCCGATGATATGATGGGTGATGATGATGATAGTGGTGTGCCAGGAGAGTCCCTAATCCTAAGCTTAATCTAAGATGAATATGAATGATGATGATTGCGATGGCCATATGATTTCGGGGACCGTTTGGGCCTTAACGTTTTCCTGACACACACACACACACACATATATATATATATATATATATATATATATATATATTGTGGAAAGCAACGGGAAGCTACCACACCTACACAATTTCCTAGTAAAGCTGCAAGCATAGCATGAAAATGCTATGATTGCAGTGAAGGACCTGCCTTCGGGCAGAATTACTATGGATGGATATATATATAGCATGAACAGAGAAATAAATGGCTGGGTCGGGATTAGAACCCGAGTTTTTAAATTCTGTACGTTTAGTGCTCTAACATCTGAGCTATTCAGGAATCCCAACACAAACATTTATAACTCTTATATATAGAGTATTTTTAATTTACACGAGAGGTAGCGGGATATTGTACCAACTGCCACATTGCAGCCACTATAACAAGTAAGCATATTTATAGAGAATATTTACTTTATAACAGTAACGCTTGTATATTGAGATGTTATAACTATGTTTTTGACATTTGGCAATGAAGGCAAATATGATATGAAAACAAATATATACCGTAAATAACTTCTAAATTCGCGTAACAATATCAATTGGATGTGTTAATATTTTTTCAAGAAATGGGAACTCTTCCATAAATAATCAATCTTTCTTTTTTCTATTTTGAGCTTGTTAAAGTTTGAAAAAAGTAAGCTCTTCCTATACGGTATTATAAATTTTAGCCATGGTCATTTTTGCTGTGTCTAAGGAGGTTAGGTTCGATGAAGGTTTATAAAATATTCAAAAATATTTTCTTGTGAACAATTTCACTGCTTTGGTTTTATCCACAAATTGATTAATGTCAGCAGAATCTTGAGTTAAGGGTGTGTATATTCTGTAAACGTGACTTTTAAAGAAAACAACAAACAATGATGAAGACTGAAATGTAGTTTCCTCACCTCCATTATCAAGACTGAACCAACTCAAGATTCAAATTTACACCAATACCGGTAAAGCAATCCTCAATCCAAGACCAATTCTATATCCGAGACTACATTCCAATTAACATAGGATAATAGCAACATTTCCTCCGCTCTGCTACCAACATTATGATAATGTTTTAGGTACGATATCAACTGGTGATAGGAAATCCCAATATTGGTTGTTATATTCGACATGATGGTAAAGGGGTGGGTGGTATGAGTTAGGAGTGAGATAATAATTTGGAGAGATCAGGGGGTTGAAACATTAATTACCCCCGCCAACACCCTCGCAGAACGTATTGTCCACAAGCTACGTAGACCACCCCCTCCACTCTCATACCACTTTCCTATGAACACCACGTCATTGTAATTACTCCTACTAATTAACTGTTAGTCTCCAGACCAAACCAAGCGGATATTATGTTGATCAATGACGTCAGAATAGTGCGGCGTTATTAAGACAAAAGATGGACCTTGTTATAGAATTTACTTTAGAGAAAACATTTTCCCTGACATAGCACCATACATAAATCAAGTATGGCTTCATGAGATTTTATTAATGTAGGCCTCTATTGAAGTAAAAACTAGATTTATGCCAAACTCATTAACTGTCCATTAAAGTTTTTACCTATAGGATCATGAGTGATCCTACTATCAATAAACCAGGGTATTTTCTTCTTACTGTTAAATCACTCCAGAGATACAGTAGTACAGATGAATAAAGGTATTTTCTTCTTACTGTTAACCCTTAAATTGTCAAACACAAATTTCTTCTGTTAGTTATTTGAATGTGGCGGACCGCAGTGAAAACGGAATCTTGTATAACTGTTATTGTTAGGTATATTGTATAATTATACACACATTTAAGTGGTTATTTTTGTTCGTTTTCTTCTGATTTATTTAAAATATTAAATTCACTAAACCAACTAATGTATCCAAAAGGATACATTACGAATTTAAGGGTTAAATCACTCCAGAGATACAGTAGTACAGATGAATAAATAGAGATATTTTACGCCGTAGCGTAGTGGTTAAGGCACTACACTATAAGCCGAAAGGTCGAGGGTTCGAGTCCCAGTGGGTCATGTTATTTAAAAAAATCCTCAACTCGTGTCCGACTCAGGGTCGGATCGAGGGATGAGATGAGATGAGGCACCTTATATAGAGATCTGTGAATGATAAGGGTGCCGTCCGACCACGCCTGACACATCATCACAGGGGCAGATGAATCAAATGAAATGAATAGGAAGAGATGCATATAATAAATTAGTTAAAATATATATACAGTCAATATGCCCATTTCACCAATTAATGTTTTAAAATGGTCAGCAAGTTTCCACAGCCAAGCTGTCATTCTCAAGACCAAATATAATAATAATAATAATAATAATAATAATAATAATAATAATAATAATAATACTTTATTTATTCTGGCAGAGTTAAGGCCATAAGGCCCTCTCTTCCACTCAACCAGCACAAATACAAATAAATATTCGACAAATATAGATATACACTATACTAATTAAAACAGTTGAAGATACAATAAATGTAGCAATGTAAATGTCATGTACAAACAACATTTTATAGGGTAATAACAATAATGATACGATAATAATAATAATAATAATAATAATAATAATAATAATAATAATAATAATAATAATAATAATAATATAAATATGATACATTATACGGGAAACACCAATTAATATATATTATATACATATATATATATATATATATATATATATATATATATATATATATATATATATCTCTTACTCTGGATAATAATGAAGTCGAGTTTAGTGCAAATATAAATTTAGATTTCTTTTAAAAGATGCCAATGTCCGGCAGCCCGTTATTTCTTGTGGTAGGGAATTCCAGTTGCGAGAAGTGGAGATGGTATATGACATGGAGTGATGTGATGTCCTATGTTGCGGTATATTAAGTAGGACACTATGTTGTGATCTTGTGTTTAGGGTATGGTTTGAGGATAGATACTGGAAACGGGATGATAAATAATTGGGAATCGAGGTATGTAGGATCTTAAATAGGAGAATTAGACAGTGCGATTTTCTTCTCTCTTTTAGATGTAGCCATGACAATTCGTGGAATAATGGAGAAATGTGATCGTATTTCGAACATTAAATATGAATCTGATACACATATTATGGACACGCTGCAGTTTGTCCGACAATCCGTCACTTATTATCAATTTTGTCTTCAGTCAATATTTGATCTTGAGAATGACAGCTTGGCTGTGGAAACTTGCTGACCATTTTAAAACATTAATGTGTGTGAAATGGGCATATTGACTGTATATATATATTTAATATTTTATCACCAAGAAGATCACTTGTGTATTAAATAAATTAGTTGTTTTGTTCTGTCAATGAGATTTTTACTCGATAATATAGATTTTAACATTCCTATGGTTTTTCCTCTATTACTATTTGTTGTTCCGTCTTTCTCTATAATTGATCCCAAATAACTGAAACTATCGGTCTTCTTTATCTTTACCCCATCAATATATAATTCATGTGGGTAATTTGTTCCGCCATTATTTTCAAACACCATCATGGAGACGACGTTTCCCCTCAACAATTGAGAAAGACCAACCCTCTCCATCGCTTACATTTCAAATGCCATGTGAATTAAATCTTAAATTGGATCTTAGTTAAATTTGATGATACTTTAATAACATGTCAGTTGAACTGTCTGATTTAAAATATTTTGTAACGCCATATCAACCAATGAGAATATACGTTCTTAAAATAAATATTTCTAGAGAGAGGTAAACAAACAAACAAATTTACACTTAATTATTAGATTAAGTATCTTGATAAATATTTCAGATTTCAAGCTGTCTCATTATTTTACATTAAACTGTTGTATTGACTACAAATAATTATTTATATAACACTAGGTAATACCCGGCGTGCGCTGCCACTTCTAAATAAATGTTAATGTGTTGTTACTACCAGCCGTGCGCTGTTATGCTTGCCCGGGAATCTTCTTAACCCGATCTTCTTGGCATCAATGAATGATGAAAACTGTTATTGTGAGTTATCCATAGAAGATAAACACATGCTGTCGCGGACTTTTTTGTGGAGTTTTTTGAGATGTTCAATTCTGTGTACATTAATTTGGTTTTTTTGTTATAGTTAGGCAGCATAAGTCATTTAAGCATAAAAAATAGATAATTTTTTCACGTTTTTCACTACAAAGGCTGATTTTTCGGGATTAAGGGGTTGAATATCACAACTCCCTTATAGCCTATGTTCATCCCTGGTATCTCCTGAACATTTTGCAAAATACGGCATCACAATAGGATCAACGGTATGGCCGCGCATAAAGTAAGAACAAACGAACAAAACAAACAAACAAACAAACATTTTATATATTAGATTTAATAGTATATCTACAGCTTCTGTGTCAACCTGTTAGAAAAGTGTAAAATCTGATCTAGGAATTAAGATATATCCACAACTGTTTAAACTTTCGTATATTTATGGAACAATATTTTAATAATATTTTTGCGCGATAGTGCGTTTTGTTGCACTTACAGTACTGTAATGGCGGCCATGATTGAAAGTTCAACTTCCTACATTGCGGGGTTGTCAACCTAAATAACTATCCATCCATCCATAGTAATTCTGCCCGAAGGCAGGTCCTTCACAGCAATCATAGCATTTTCATGGTATGCTTGCAGCTTTACTAGGGAATTGTGGGTGTGGTAGCTTACCGTTGCTTTCCACACCGGTGAAGGATGATGATGATGATCATAATGATAAGCGTGATAATGATGATGATGGCCATATGATTTCGGGGACCGTTTGGGCCTTAAGTTTTCGTGACATTTGTCTTACAGGTGAGGAAAACCCCGATAAATACCTCACCCAGAAAAATTGCCCCGACCAGGGATCCAATCCGGGCCAGCTGCGTGACAAGGCAGCACGCTTCCTCGAGACCACAGCGGTGGACCTAAATAACTATGCTGTAACATAAAGAACTACACTATAATATTAAATATTACAAACACGCGTGTGGGAAGTAAAACCACTGCCCTCTATATATACTACACACAATGTATATACAAAAATATTAAAAAGGTAATGTTAATATACATTATACGAAACAAATCACTGCATTTTAAAAGAACTGAGCTTTATTTGAAAGAATATAAGGCAATAAATATGTACTTGTCGCCATTTTATCACTAATTGTCTCACGGCCTCCTGCTATTTTATCACTAAGAGGTATCACGGCCTCCTGTTGTTTCAGCTAATAAACATTTCCCACACTA